>JABBWA010000219.1:0-78213 GCA_016628065.1 Suillus lakei | reverse complement strand
ACACTTTTGAATTAGCAGGAACTTGTCTAGAGGCAATTTGCTAGTCATGATAGAGATGGAGATAGAGATGGAGATGGAGATAGAGATAGAGATGTATCGATAGAGGTTTGGTTGAAAAGTACACAAACTTCTGCAGTCTCTTAGTTTTAATACAAGCTGCTTGTACTGTGAATGGTCATAAGGTTTTCGGGGTCTCCCACGCGGTATCGTGCATACCATGAGTCTTCAAATCAGTTCTCTCACTCAATTTTCTTCTAGCTTCTGGTTTCGAGGTTAGAACAATCAGCTGCCATTCACAAGGCCAACCGGTATCTGTTAGGCTTGTGACCGACCTGGCGTATACTACTACGGCGAGTGTCGAAATCTCACCATCTCAATTGACGTATAGTTAGACTGGTTCGAGTCTAGTTCCGAACTCTGCATGTTTTCTGCATATTCAACACCCTGGCCATTCATGTCAAGACCTAGGTGGTGGATGTGCCTGTAACTTTCGGAACAACTACCATCCCCGATGACCGGACATGGACATAGTAGACATGCCATCAGTATAGTTTCACTGGCACGAGTCACTACCGGCACTCAGCGGCACCGGCGGGTGGTGTTGGCGATCTCCGGCGATACTCGTGGTTCCTTGCATTTTCCTTCATTGATCCGCAGAAGTATGGCGTCATTCCACAACCACGAGCTCTGAAAGAATAGGAATACTTGTGATCTAGTAATCCAATTGACTACCTTCCCAGATTACCCGGAATGACAACATCGCCTCCGAAACAGACATCTCACTTGACTTCGGTGGCCATCATGATTCACACCTTCGATCGTAAGTAGGTCGAACGACTTTCACGCCACAGAAGGTGCTTGGTGACCGCGAGAGGCTGCTGGAACGTTGCCCAACGAATCAAATCTTGGAAATGACATACTGGTAGACGATGATGTGGCTTTTTTGAGCTACCGAGATCCAATGAAACTTGGCCTCTCGGTTTCATCTGTTAGGTGTGTAATGTGCATTGGGTGTGCATCTATATCCTTTCATGATAAGCGGCGTGGCGCATACGGCGATTACAACCAACGTAAGTCGACTCTTCTGCTTATGCTAAGTTATAGAGCAGTTTCAAATTTGCCACATCAGTCAGCGAGCAACTACCACACAACTCATCGCTACTGCTCCACATTTGAAAGATCAGTTGAAGCATGTTCATCCAGGTGATTTGCGTTGCTTCTTCACGTCATGCTAAATTTTCATCTTTGTCGCAAGAACATTCTGAAGACAATGAAGCCTTATTTTGATGCTTCGGCGAATCCATGAGTTACTTGTAAACACTAGCCAGTGTCAAGAAACTCGTAAAACCTAAGAACTTGTACCAGCTACTACTACGGTCAGTCTCATATTCTGAAGCCGAGGACTTTGAAAGCAGTATTGTCGTTTTGTTATACCATACATTCAAGTTTTTTTGTGCTGACCTGTTGGTGGGAAGCTACTTGGACAGTACCTCTACGGGGGTGGTTGCTGCACAGTCGACAACTTTGATCCACGGCCCGGAAGAGAAGCAGAACGAGGTTCAGATCCAAAAGGCGATTGCAAAGTGCACTACTTAAGCCAAAGGATGTGCTGTATTTCGCTCATCCTCCGGGTCATGATTAAACACTATATATTACTGTGCGTTCTGACAAGTCTTCAAAGCTATGCCGTCACTATTGGTCCAGTTGTTGACCTAGTCATTGCAAATGCTCAAGTGTCTCCAGACGGATTCATCAAGTCGTCAGTTTTGGGTGTATTTTTTCATCGTGTTTGATTACTGAGGTCATAGCAGGGCGGTTCTTGCTGGCGGCACTCTCCCCGGGCCTATTATCACGGGTCAGAAGGTGAGATTACCTTGCATACACAAATTTCTCGGTGATCTTACGTGCTTTCAAGGGGGACACGTTCAAGATCAACGTCACCAATTCTTTAAATGACGAAACAATGCTCACAAGTACCAGCGTCGTAAGCACCAATTGATTGAAGCATAGGAGCGCCAAATGATATTCTACCCCGGATAGCACTGGCATGGATTATTCCAACGCAATAGTAATCAAATGGATGGCGCAGCATTTGTTACACAATGCCCGATCTCTCCTGGTCATTCTTTTCTGTACGAGTTCAATGCTGGCGATCAAGTAGGAACCTACTGGTACCACTCTCATTATGGAGTTCGTGTCCCTATTTATTCACGTACAATCGATCACTAAGTGGAATTTAGGTCCAATACTGTGACGGACTACGAGGTGCACTGATCATCTACGACCCACAGGATCCATACCGCTTCTTGTACGATATTGATAATGGTTAGTGATCCAGACGAATTGAGATTGCGGTTCTGACACCAAGTAAAGAGTCTACCATTATCACGTTGATGGACTGGTAAGCGAAAGCCTGTGGTTCCTTCACGTGGACTGACTCAGCTCCACCCGCAGGTACCACGTACCATCCCCTCAAGTCCAGAGACAGGCTGTTCCAGACTCGGTGCTTATCAATGGTGTTGGGAGTTATCCAGGGGGGCCAGATACGCCTTACGCTGTCATCGACGTTCAGCCATATAAGCGATATCGTTTCCGCTTACTGAACATGGCGTGCAAGCCCAACTATATTTTCTCGATCGATCACCATAAGCTTATCGTAATCGAAGCTGATGGCCAATACGTCGAGCCGCTCGTGGTCGACTCTATTCAGATCTACGCCGCACAGAGGTATTCCTTCATTCTTGAAACAAACCGGCCTGTCGGCAACTATTGGGTGCATGCGGTCCCCAACTTAGGTACAAGCTCCATGGCTATCTTGCGATATGCAGGCTCTCCTGATACGGACCCTAAGATCAGGATAACTCCAAACCCAGTCGCTCTGCACGAGACTGACATACACCCCTTATATCCACCTCCGCCTATCTTGCTTCAGGAAGATGGCGCAGACGTCAAGCTTAATATCGTTCTTGGAAAGAATCTGACCAGTTTCAACTTCCTCATCAACGGCGTGCAGTACACTTCTCCTAGTATCCCTGTTCTACTACAGTTGCTCAACGGTGATATGACGGCTTCGGATCTGGCACCCAATGGCTCCGTATATTCTTTACCAAGGAACAAGGTTATCGAGATTTCATGGATTCCTGATTTTTCCCCAGGTCGCCCTGTGAGTTCTTTTAAAATCCCATGTACCTGCATGCCCCCCACTGAAGCCTTAACAGCATCCATTTCACCTGCATGGGGTACGTCTTAATATGTCGTCCATGCGCATCCCGTATCAATAAATGGTTCCTAGCACAAATTCGCTGTCATCAGAAGTGCTGGCAGTAGCAGATATAACTATGTCAACCCCGTTGTGCGCGATACCGTGAACACTGGTTTTCTTGGTGACTACGTGACTATCCGATTCATCACCGATAATCCTGGGCCGTGGTTGTTGCACTGGTAAGTATCGCCCTTGAGCTTGATGGTTAATCGTCGGTGATGTTGATGATTTTTGGACTTTGCGTAGTCACATCGATTGGCATCTATACACGTGAGTTATTTGTTCCTTTCACTGAGCCTGAATTTTTGAATTATATGCTCGCAGCGGGATGGCTTTGGTATTTGCAGAGGCTCCTCAAAGCGTGGCAGCTTCGCAGCCTCTCAGTAGTGAGTACATAGCACTACAAACTACTAGAGTTGATCTGATGACCAGCGATAGATTCTTCGAAGCAGCTCTGTCCGATATATGATAGCCTTCCCCAACAAAATTTCTCTCTGCCACCACCAAATTGATTCATTGGTTTTTCGCGAGCGGGAGTTCCTTTTATTGTGACACACACCTTTGAATTAGTAGGAACTTGTTTAGAGGTACTTCACAATTTGTGTAGAAATAGAGAGATAGATTTGACAGTTTTACAAACGCCCATCATTTGCTGAAGTTTCGAACTATGTCGTTGATGTGGAGTGAAAAGATATTTCGTCACACTGAAGATCATCAAATAATTGCTCGATGGCAAGAAACGAAAGATCAACCTATTAAGGTCGTACATCATATATCGATCGATGATGGGACGTCCAGCGCCCGGTGTATTCATGACAGTTCATTAACATCTAGGGGCATAAGCATATAACTACCAATTTTACAACGCAGACCCAATGCCAACTAGCGCACCTTTTAGATCCTCGCCACTCAAATACTCTCCAATACACACTCCACAATCGCACACCGCCGCTCTTCCACCACGATGCGTAC
The DNA here is from genome assembly GCA_016628065.1 of Suillus lakei. Classification (NCBI taxonomy): domain Eukaryota; kingdom Fungi; phylum Basidiomycota; class Agaricomycetes; order Boletales; family Suillaceae; genus Suillus; species Suillus lakei. The sequence continues at coordinate 73,979 of JABBWA010000219.1, read as the reverse complement.
AGCTTCTGCCATCGTCTCCTCCAGGGGATCGCCTGCAGCGATGCGTTTCCCCCACGCCCACCCCCCAGTCGCAGCTACCGCGATACCCACATAGTCTGGCATGGCAGGCCCGAAGCCTACAGTGAGCTGGTTGCCAGTAACCTTGGAGCCGTGTCCCTCGGGGTGCACACCCATCATGGAGAGCTTCGGTGATTTCCAGCCTCCGTTGTTCAAAACGATCGTTAGGAAGGGCTGGTGTTCAGGCGTCCTCAGCATCATCACTCGAAAGATCAGTAAGTGGCACTCACTGTTTCATACCGCCTCGCCATCCAGAACGCACTGCTAGGTACCCCAAACAAGAACGTACCATCACCCACCAAGCTCACTACCAGCTCATACCCTGCCTTCCCTGCACCCTTGCCTGCAGTTACGCCTCCTAGAACCGCACCAATGCCCGCACCTAATGCCCAGCCGAGCGATGAGCCACCGGAGCTCAACATGCCCGCGGGCATGTCGGGATGCAGGTGTGACCATGTAAGCGGGTAGTTACTTATGGTCTCGTTAAGGTAAAGCGTGCTCGCAGGGTGCGGGACCTTATTCTCCACCGCCGTGCGCAGCGCCCCAAAGATGCGCGAGGGCGCATACGGCACATTCGGCTCGGACGTGAGTGTCTCTGCGTTACGCATGTCCGCGATGAACGCATCGTGCATTGCCTGCATGCTCTTAGAACGCGTGTAGAATCCTGTCGCGGCGCCTGTGCGCCCGGAGTTCAGGAGTTGGTAGAGCATGACGTCAGCGCTGGCACGGCAGACAAGCTCTGCGACGCCGGCGACGTGCTCCATGCCGATGGATTCTTTGAGAGGGTCGCCGGAGTCGATCACGAAGATGCGGGCATTGTCGCTGGGGCGCTCGAAGTTGCCTTGATTGTCCTTGTTCATTGGGATCCAGGGTACCTCTGCGTCGATGATGAGGATTACGTCTGCTGTGCTGAGCAGCGGAGTGTGTGTGCCAGGTGCGAGGAAGGAAACGCCCACGAAGAATGGATGCGAGAGAGAGACATTGGTAGCACTGGGGCAGGTCACGAATATAGGGATAGCCATGAGCCGAGAAAGCATCTCCAGGGCGGCGACGGCTGCAGGATTCCGCCCAATGTATGACGTGATGATAAGCGGGTTGTTTGCGTGGGCCAGGGCATCACCGATGACGTCCACGGCTACAAAGGCGATAAGCGAAGTCCATAGTGGTCTCACTTACTCTGGTACTTTACCTGAGGGGGAGAGCCCGCTTGGCTCGATTGAAGGCCATCTGTAGAGAGATGCTGGAGTGTTGAAAAGTGATTCATCGATTTCCTTTTCTAATACTTCTCTGCGTGCCCAGAGATATACTGGTCCTTTTGGTTCACTTGTGGCACTACGGTACACATTTCAGCCAATTTTGACTTTGAATGAACAAGAAGACCTTACATTTGGAGTGCACGTCTGACAAGACTAGGTACATTTTCGGGTGCATTGATCTGTGCAGTGAAACGCATGTATTGCCTGACAATTGCAGGTTGGTCAGGTACATCTACGCATAAATAATCTGAGGTTTATCTCCAACCAACCAATCAAAATGTGGGTATCTTACCTTGCATCCAATGAATCCACTCGTTCCTTGATCCCTTCAACTCTCCCTCCACAGTAGACGGGGATGCACCTGCAAACACCAGGATGGGAACCTTTCCTCTGCTCGCATTATGGACGGCACCAGCAAGGGCCTATCACAAAATGTTTGACGGCAATGTCTCTGGAAAGCCAAGAGTACGACACCAACCTGGGTTCCGACATCAACATGTACAATGACTGCGGCGGGCCTGCTCGTAACCTGTGCAAATGCCTGTGCCGCGCTCAAAGCAGCCATTTCGTTGGGGCAAGTGATTATCTCGACAACGGTATCGCCATGGTCAACGCGTTGACGCTCGAGGTCTTCGAGCAACGCAGGGTGGTCGGAGCCCCAGTTAACGAATGCGTGAGTGATGCCGACCTGTGCTAGGGTGTGGAAGAAGAGAGAAGATGTGGTGTACATTGTGGGCAACGAGCGCTAGATCATGAAGTGCAGGTGTGTATATAGTGCCAGTTATCCTGGGACCTGTGCCCAGTAGCATGGGATACGATGCACTTTCCTGGATTTACGGGCCGCACAAACACAATGCTGTACAGAAGGTTGAGAACTCGAGCTTGGATGAGTGGGAGATGAATACACAGTGATGAATAGAAACATATGGAACTATTCAGTGGTTGACGATATATATGAACTCCACTCGATAGACCCGATATTACTGGTCCTGTTGTCATGTCCTCATTGACAAGGACGCACACTAAAATCAAACGAGGAAAAGACGTTTAAAAGAAACTCGAGCATCAGGGTTCAGGACTTTGTCAGAACTTCAGAGTCGCAGAGATACTCACTGTTTACCATCACGGCGGCCCAGAAGGACTTGCAATCATCAACTAACCCTTCACACCCATGACTGACAAGGTCAGGCTCGCTCTTGCAAGTTTCATGGTAACGAGATCGACTCATCAGTAGCCCCTGCAACATAATGGAGTAAATAATTGCGTAGTAGGTACATGTCGTTGCTGATGAAAATCGTAAGTTCATGCCCTTTCCGGTTTTAGCTGCCATATTAGCGAGGTCTCATCAAATAAAGAATGAAAGTACGATTGTTACGACGCAGCCATGGAAAGGGTTCCTTCCTGCTAGTATCGACAGCCTTGTGTGCAAGTCTCGACGTTTAACTTCATTTATATTCTCTGTGTAGCGTAGCCTGGCCCGAACTCAGTAAGATCTGGTAGATGACGATTCAGAAAATCATTTCCTTGCGAGACAGTATAACGCACGCAATCTAGTTTTATCCTTCAAGCTTCAAGAACGGAAACACCCTGCAGGCTGCAGCTCACTGCCGATATGTAGATTCCTTGAAAATGAGCAGCCCTCCACCCTGGTCCATCGTCCATGCCATCACGGGATGCTTCAAATTTTGGGGTTTTTCATGAGATGACTATCACAATCTCTCGATACAAACAGCCACATGATGGAAGGAGCTCCGCCGCCGCGCAAAACGGAACCCGGGAAAACCTGTTGTAGCATATTTGAAGGAGAGTGTCAACGGCGAGGAAAATCCAAATGGTGCCAAACAACCGCAGGAAGAAAATGATCGAAAATGGTATGTATGACGCACGGCCGCCTTACTTTGCCGCTTATCATATATCGTGAACGTTTGAACTCCTGATGCCTGAGCCGTGCTTCCATTCAAACCATGTTGTTCTCACAGGGATATCAACAGCTCCCCACCGTCGACAAGGACGCTGGAGAGCAGGAATCTTTGCAACGCAAGGACCCTCGCAAAAAGAGATTTCCTCTCCTCCTCGTCGCTATCTTTATAATTATGTGTGCTTCCCTCCCTTGTGTACGTATGATCAGGTCCAGAGGATTCCGGACTGCTTGTTATGGCTCACAACGTAACTCTTCGACGTTGGCAAAGCTGCCTTCTCACTACACTTTACCATCTGGTGATAAGATTCCATCAGTTGCGTTGGGTACGGCACCAGTAAATTACTCATCAAGTGGGCGTTAAACTCATTCTTGATCGTACAGGTGTATGGCAAGCTAGCAAGGGCGAAGTTGGGAATGCTGTGAAGGCACGTACTCCGCACTCCCTCAAGTAAATAAGCTCACGTGCTTTCAGACCGCTTTGACGGCCGGGTATAGACACATTGATGGAGCCTGGATTTATCGTGTGCGTGTGATCCCCTTCTCGCGACCAACCCCTCTTACGACAATGGCAGAACGAAGAGGAAGTTGGTCAAGCTCTTAAAGCAAGTTCCGTACCTCGTGAAGAGCTCTGGCTTACGTCAAAGGTAGTACCTTCCGTTCAACAAGTTTGACCTCTCATTGACTGGCAACAGCTTTGGAACAATTTCCACGCACCTGAGGACATTGAGACCGTGTTAGACCAGTCGCTTTCCATGCTTGGCACCGACTATCTCGACTTGTACTTGATCCACTGGTGCGGCAATTATCCACCCACTTGAGCGTTTTTCTGATTCCCAACAAGGCCTATCGCGTTCAAGAAGGAGGGCAATAATATCATGGACGAGGATCTTACTGCCGATCCATATCCGACTTGGCAGAAGCTCGAAGAGCTTGTTGACAAGGGCAAAATAAGGAACATCGGTATTAGCAAGTGAGTTTCATCTTTGTAATGTTGGACTGATGCTGACCGGTCGACCTTTCACCCGTAGCTTCAATATCAGAAGGTTTGAATGTTCTATGGTCTAGCCAATCTTGCTCTATCCCTCGTTTATCATCTAGGATACAGAATTTGACCGCGAACAAGCTGAAGTACCAGCCAGCTGTCAATCAAGTTGAGCTTAGCTTTTGGAACCCTCAACCCGAACTATTGAAAGTATGTTTTCGGGCATGTGGACGGCTGCTGCTCCAGTTCATAATCAATCCGTAGTGGTCAAAGGAAAACGGACTTCTTCTCGAGGCGTACTCTCCCCTTGGAAGCAACCAGCAAGTCGGAAAGTCCCTCTCTGTCCCTGAGGTACCATTTTACTTCACGAGGGCTGGACTCCATCATCTAAACAGTCTACTACAGGTAAAGGACATCGCATGCAAACTTGGGATCACCCCTGCTCAGGTCATTATTTCGTGGAGTGTACAGCGTGGTGTATGTCAAAATTTCTGCACTGTCACGTCGTAACTCACATCTCCAAACCTCGATAGACGATCGTCCTGCCGAAGAGCGTAACACCTTCTCGTATTGTAGAGAACCTCGAAGGTGAGAAAGTCCAGACTTTCGTGAGGCAGTATTCACTCACTCCTTCCAGTATTTGAAATGCCACAAGAAGACTTTGAGATGATGGAGAAAGCGGCAGCTTCACACCCTCCGCAGAGAGTGGTCAACCCGAGTGCGGGTTGGAAGTTACCTTTCGATGTGTTCGACGGGCAGTGAAATATACATGGGATGTTGCTCAATAGGAACAAGAGATGCCGATCGCTACTGTTGTACTTCCTCTAGGCTCTTACAGTGTGGTTGTTTGGCAATAGCCCAATTAGCGAGCTTCCAGCTGTCCATCACTGTGGTTCACTACCGTGACATAGCACTGTCGAGATCCGAACATTGTGCAAGCGCTTCAAAAATGCACAATACAGATTTAACGACGACGCACAGCGGCTGCTACAAATATCACACACGGCACGTTTTTGATGTTCAGTTCATGTTCTTACGGCCATGAACTCGCACCATTCAGCAGGAGAACAAGGAAGATGTAAGTACTAGTTTCAATTTGAAAAAGACTTAGTATGTAAGTTTGGGTGCGTCGCTGTTTGAATTTGAAAGGAAACGCGCACCGTTCACGAAAATCAGGCCTGCTTTGCACGACCACCTCCTTCCGGGTACCCATGGCCAGTGACTTAGTACATTCATGCCTATCAAATACCATGATAACAGCAGGGAAGAAAAGTCATAGCTCGACAAGTCTGTTGTGACTTTTCAGGCTGTACATAAAAGGCACTCAGTTGGCCTAGTGCTAATTTGAGTTTGTCGAAGCCATCCACGGTCCGCCCCTGACCCTTCCACAAACGCTTGTACTGACAAGTCACTTTGGAATAATGCAAGGTCGTTAGATGTGGATATCGGGTCCTAGCAATGGACATACTACAATAACAAGGTGGGGTGCTTATTGAATTGATTGTGGTTTGCGAAGGTCCACGCGTTCAATAATCATAACAAGGACGTGGCGCGACGGGTAGATTTATGTCTTACTTCAAATCTCCATTGACTGACGCTTCATAACATCCACTGCTTTGTGGGCCGCATTGAAGCTGCGGGCAGTATAAAGACGCAAGTGTTTAGGATGGGCACCTCATCAACTCGAACTTCCCAAATATTCTGCAGCGCAGATTTTCTATTCCAACTTCAATTGAACCTAGTCCAGTATGGCATGCATGCAACCTAACCAAACAATTATGAACTCCGGTGAAGCCGGGTCTCCTGTGGTAGGTCTCCATGTTCTTCCTATGTTTTTTTCTTACGCAGATATTGCATAGCACTATGTTCGGCATGCCAATCCCCCTCCTCACCCCTCTATGGTCGGCGAGATGCCATCAGTTTGGCTCCTCAGGGATGGAAGGAGAGCGAAGCGTATTCCACGCTCGCCGAATTTCTCTCCTTCTCAGGAGAGCTTCCCCGGCATCACATTTAGCGTTAATGGTTGGCCCGGTGTGCGCGTGGAGGATATTCGTAACCAAACAGTTTACGTCGATCGCCCGGCCGATTTTATATTCGCTCGTCATGGCTGGCGAACAACTAATCTGGCACTGAGTGTAAGCATTCCATGTCTCCGATGTGATAGTGAGTGCTGACCTACTTGCCTAGTGGCCCGGATACCTACCCAACAGTTCTTCGGATACATCTCGTCGTCGCATTGTGACATTGAGTAGTGACGGAGAACCGATAACTCGTCAAGGGTTCGCCCAAGAGATCGCCAGTCTGATTGCAGCTGTTTACGACCGTTCAGGGGTGCGTACAATCTTCAAATTGACACAAAGTACTTAACTCATCGGCCGTCAGAGAAGGCCCGTTGCCTGTGGTTGGGAAAGTTGGGCACTCAACAAAGACAATGTTCAACCGTCGGACATAATTATCCTATCGGCCCATTATTACAGGGATGTTTGGATCCCCGAGCTCTACATCATTGAACGCGGAGTATGATCTTAAATCCTCGAGTCGTAACACTCCGCGTAAGCGGACGGGAAACACGTTCCATCACCACAAGCCGACCATCACTCCATGGTAGAAGTAGAACCATCTCATCTTCGTCGAAATGCGCGTCTCAAAACAGCCGGCGGGAACGGCAGACTGATGGGGTAAGCCTCACATCAGGGCATTCGCGATTTCAGAGATCAGAAGGGACACCGGGGGTCCCATGGACTAGAAAGTACTGTACTACATATGATTCCATCCTCAATGTACATAAATCGGAATCAACAAAACCATTATCGAGTCACTAGCACCACCTATACAATTCACGACACTCCATTTCTTACCTTATGCCTATCTTACAATGACATTGGTCGGTCTAATATGTATCATTCCTAGGCACTGGCTTCGCGCGCACGTATATCATACCATGTTTAAGCACAAAAATGGAAGTCCGCCTGTGCAGTGCCCTGGTCTGGATCAGGCAACACGCCGGCATGAGAAGCGAAAACTAGAACCTCGTGGGCTTGGTGCTGTATGATAGTCTCCACAACTGTCCTCTAAAGAAGAGACGGTCAGCCATGAGATGTCTAGTGTGAATTGCCAATTTGGTCCTCGAGGCGACACAGTCTTTCAAGATGTATATAAATCACCACCTTCTGCGATGATTCATCTTTGCTACTCTTCCCTTCGAGATACAGAACTCTAACCTACCGCGTGAAAAATGGGCGCGTCGATGTCCTCTCCCCGGTGAGGTCTTCGGGTCATCGCTGGCTTCGTTCTTACAATCGTTGATGAAATTCGGTCATCGAGGATCCTCGAAAATCCCACTTTGCCGACCTGGGACTGGCACCACGGATGTTACTAGATTCCCAGATCCAAGCCCACAACCCGTTCGTTTGGTATGATGTGCCATGGTCCGGCACGTTAAACACAGCCGGATTGGCAATATTTCACTGCACACGGTCTCTATGTTTTCAACTGCATTGTCATCCTTTTCGATAGCCGCTTTACAATGACTGACCTTGCCATGCTAGTCAATTGTCAGCGTTTTAACATTCATACTTATATCGTGCGGTCGAAATAAGACTCGCATATCAGAAACATCATCAAAGAATCGGGTTACGACGGCGACGAAGATGAAAACCACTCGCGTCGTAACACACCGTACAGCTCCGCACGCGAGCAGTACATCACTGAAACTCGCGCCACCGTGAGGCGCAACTTCCAACAGGCGAATTTACCGGATCAGAGGGTGTACACTGTCGCCAACAGCACCATGGTCCCCACAGTGAGAGATCAGAAACTGTCGGAGAAGATAATAGACGAACTAGAATCAATGCAAGATCTTTTTAGGGAAGCCCAGTCGAGGCGTTGTGGTAAAGGTGGCCGCTCACAGGCATACGAAGTTTAAAGTCTACTAGTAGAGCCCCGTCTCAGGCTGTTATCCGATTGTAACAGTTGTCGGTATGTGTCGCATCTTGTCCATCGGTGATCTTCTGTCTATCATGATTGGTACATGGATACTCATCATTTTAGCTCATTCCAAGTAGCACAGGTAGGGGTATGACCGATCTTTACAGGATATCGGCAGTCTAGTATGTAGAAATGCCACACACCAGTGCCAGTCAGCTTCCCCAGCAGAGCATCTTGATTGACCTCCACTGATAGTTCCTGCAATCGTATGAAGCATTAGTGGCGTTCATAGATCCGGCCAAATGTTCATACCCACCTCGCAAAAAATGGTTGAAGGAAGCAGTTCGACACAATGAGTTGCAAAACGCCGGCAACGGTTGTGACGTGACTCTGAGATATCTATATCAAGTGTCATGGGATGCGGTGAACGACGAGAGAGCGGGCGGGAGCATCCCAGTGGGCTATAGCCCTAAAACCGGGATAGGTCATCTTGGTTTGACTGTCCATGTCTTGTAATATTAATATTTCATTCATGATATGGTTTAACATTTCAACATTATGTAATATATATGGCGTCATTATCTAATGGACGGTCCTGATCTGGAGGAGCTCGATTTGTTGGCCAAAATTTTATTCACGCAAAACATTACATGTTCCTACAAGCTGCAGCTAGATTTTTTGCTTCGAAATAGAGTGTGGAGGAGGTGGCCAGAGACGCATGATGCGCATCTCGTCACTTCGGAGTCTGTAGTTTCCGACTCGGCGGCGCGAGCGTCTTGCTTCTGCCCATCTCGCAGGCAATTTTCTTGTCTTAAGTGCTAGGCACTAATCTCAGTCTTTTGCACCCACCCGCCACTCCCCGATCATCATGCGGACAAATGCTTACTAGGTCTTAGACCTAACACCTTAACAGCAATCAACAACGAATACCTTAACATTTGTCCGATGCATTGGTGCCTGCTTCCTGAGTGTCGCTATCACAGATGCGGCGAGCTGATCGGACCCACCCACCCTCACAGCTCACCTTGACGCACAGGTTTCAATACCCTTGCTTCGGACCGGAAAAGTCCTGTGTGCTTTCGTCCAATTCTCGCTCGATGCAAACGGTCAATTTCTCTCGTGGTACCGATAGCGAATGTGCTCGATGTTCTTACACTAATTCCACCATTCTTGTGGTTCACCGCAGCCAAAGTTGATGCGCATAGAGTGGCGATCCTTTTAGGCCTATAATATGAGTAGGCTTATACGATCTCCCTCGCCTATTTATACTATGGCGCAAGAATCCTACCAATATCATGCAATAAGGGCTGCGATGGACCTATCGAGAGGAGATGTTTCACCCTGTCACCCACTGAGCCAATGAGGCTCCGAGGACGTCTGTCATGGTACGAGCGGCGAATGTCCACGCTAGGTATATATCGAGCTTCCCCCGTGCGTGACAAGCTCGGCCCATATCCGAGAAACCGCAACTCATCAGAGCTCTATAAGCAAGACGCGGCAAACAAACCGTGACCGAATTCGAATAAGCTGACTGTCTAAACGAGTTCGAATTTGTCCGAGATATGAAGCCTATTGTTAACTGATATCTATAGCCCCCGCCCCAATGCCAACCATATGGGTCTGTAGTGGGGTCTTTAACGTTACTCGGAAGCAGAAGTGCAATTGAACGAGTAAGTAAAGAACTCATCCCGCCCTTGCGATCATCTCCCGCTTACCATAGTTTATCGATTATCACAGGTTCGAAGGGGATAGATTTTGCCCTAGCCTCTCTTCAGCATGTGATCTGAGATGAAGTGCTGAAGAGTTGAAACTACAGCCCCCTACTGTTGTGGTGCCGATCACGCAGGAGTCCCGAGTCAACGTTCTCGGCATGAAGGTTTGATGAATGGTATCGGAAGCATCACTTTGTGTGGAGAATTACTTGATGCCGTGGAGCGCGAGGCAAAAGAACCATGATGGCTGGCTTGCCCGCTGGCATGCCTGAGGTTGGGGTCCTGACCGCCTTCTCGCGAATATAAGCATGATCTGACGCTGACCTCTTCTCTGAGATTAGACCATCTCCATCATGTCACCGAGATTCATTCGCGAGCTCATCCCGCGCCGCGAGAATCGTGCTCCTCTTGGTGCTGTAGTCATCGCGCTGAGAAGTCTCACCTGGGTGCAGTGGGCACAGTTCTGGTCTGGGTCAGTGTCCTACCTCCATCGCTAGCTTCGTGCCTATCATCTTAACCACATATTACAATAGCTGGCTTGCCTGGGCATGCGACTGCCTTTGATTTTGTCGCAGTGTCGCTCACGGTACCGCTCTTGTCTACGCAGTTTGGAAAGTCAACGAGTGCGATCGTATGCCCTTTCCCTTCCTTTGTCGTTTGCGCCGCTGATGCGTGACTCGGACATGGATCAAAGACAACCGCCTTGACAGTTGACGCTCTTGTTCCGATCAGTCGGTGCCGTGAGTGCCACACCTGCTATTGGCTACTATTCCCCGCTAAGCTTATCATTTCCTAGGTGATTTTTGGTATGATATCTGACCGGTTTGGTCGCAAGTGGCCCTTGGTCGTTAATCTAATTCTCTGTGGTGTTCTCGAACTGGGCACTGGCTTTGTCAACACGTTTTCACAATTCCTCGCCCTTCGTGCCCTATTCGGTATTGCTATGGGTGGAATCTGGGGACTTTCGTCATCCTCAGCTCTTGAGAACTTGCCTGTTGAGCTTCGTGGGCCTGCAAGTGGGATTTTGCAGGAAGGGCTATCTTATCGGGTACATCTTTGCAGCCGTTATAAACCTGACCTTGGTAGCCCAGCACGGATGGCGGGCGCTTTTCTGGGCTGGAGCAGGCATCACCTGTTTCGCCGCAGTCATCCGTGCTCTTATCCCTGAGAGCCCGTTCTTCTTGCGTGCCAAGGAACAAGAGAAGGCGAAAGGGACCAACTACCTCGCGGAATTTTCTTAGGGAAACAAAGGAGATGCTTAAGCTTCACTGGCTCTTATGCATTTACGCAGTGCTCTTAATGTCAGGTCTGGCTTTCTTTTGCTCCCTAACAATTTGAATAAATATACCAACACCCCTCTGTAGGGCTTAATTTCTTGTCTCACGGTTCACAGGTATGTACATACAGTGTATGAACGTGCTCTCGATAATGTAACGTCCGTCTAGGATCTGTATCCCACGTACCTCCAGATCACCAAGGGCTTTCAGTGCCCACAATGCCACTGTCGCGACCATTATTAGCAACTGCGTGAGTTTTAAAAACTTATCTGCTTGTCGACTCTCAACGTGCCAAACAGGGAGGTGTTGTGTAAGTTATTAGTTGGTTTTGCGTGCAGTCAAAGTCCTGAGGATCATACAGCGGCGGTGCTATCGGTGGATGGGCCAGCCAGTACGTTGGACGCCGCCTAACGATCGTGTATGTGCCTGAATCAATGTTTTCACGGCTTTACTCACCTTTCATAAGATTTTCTGCGCTTCTCGTTGGAGGTAAGCACCAATCCTGGTAATAGAGAACAAAGCTTATGTTCTCTCGCAGTGTTCATTCCATTATGGGTTCTACCTTCCTCATTTTCTGCCCTCTCTGCTGGAGCATTCTGTATTCAAGTCGGTGTTCAAGGTGCTTGGGGCTGTCGTACGTCTACACCTACTCTGGTTGCGAGCTTGACTCCCAACATCATTACAGATCCCGATCCAACTGGCCGAGATGTCCCCGCCAGCATTCAGGGCAACGTTCCCTGGTGTCGTTTACCAGATTGGCAATGTAGGTCGCATAGACCATCACGCGATACTTCTGGCTAACGTGTTCGTGGTAGATGGTTTCTGCAGCATCAGCGCAAATTGAAGCCAGTGAGTAGATAGTCGCGTTCCCTCTCGTCAATGAAGTTCTTAAATCATATCAGCTGGCGGTGACAACCTGAAAACAACGATCATGGAGAATGGTGTCCTCACAGTGGTCCCAGATTATGCAACGGCGAGTCATTTGGTTCCACTTTTGCACGGTCTTATTCATACTTCAACAGGTGCAAGCTATTTTCATTGGTGTCGTTGCTGCATACGTGGTCGTTATCGCGATCATTGGGCCTGAGTAAGTCCCCGCATGCCCTTCGACAGACAAATGCTTACATTGCCCTAGAAACCATGGCTCTCATTTCGAGAACGCCGATGCCGCTTCTGGAGATGGGACTATGGATCATACATCACAAATGTCATATCGTGAAGTGGACGAGAAGAGTAGCGCTTAGGTGCCCATTAGTAATGATTATGATATGATTACTTATCTACCACGAGACGAAACAAGACGAAAGCATTGTGTCCATTTTAATGAACAAGTTCTACCCCCAAGTTGATAGCCTTTCCGGCCATGCCACTTGCCACTGCGCCATGCTATCTGGTTATACTTGTCCGGCAGTTAGTTGTTCGGAACCTCTGTCGATTTGTATCTATTCTTAAGTGTTACAAGCCGACGACTTTGTGCGTATTCTCCAGGAAAGGCATTCGGACGGGATATATGAGCCTTATGTTTCTGTTCATTTGTCTTTTACACATTACCTTGCCCCGTTTCGTAACATGAATTGGAGCACTACATTGTCGACAACGGTTGCATACTTTGTTCTAGAAATGATATACCACCGGCCTCGACCTACTACTCACACTACCTACAAGTCACTCACAGTCAGCCAACGTTGTACCACGGCGAGTGCTTCTTTTGGTTTATCGTATGAAACCTGTTACTTTGGGTTGGCTTTGGGAGTTGAAAGTAAGCTCGGCACTGACCATATGACCTGCACCATCCACGCAGCAAACGTTAGCCCTTTCGCGCTCCTGGTCTTTCCGACGACCTCTCCCTCAACTAGCCACGACCGGAGTGGCTGCTGACCAAATGCCTGCTTGTCACTCCACTCCATATCGAGTGTCCATGCCTGGATACCAATCCAGTTGCATATGGGCCCGCAAATATCAATGCGCGTACGTGTCGCTCAAGTAGTAGCAGCGACGTGAGTATCGGTGGCGTGATACTCATCCATGGTCGAGACGAAAGCCTGTCTAACAGTATCACTGCAGAAACTGAAGTTACCTGTGACAGAAGGAACCATGCCGAGCTTTTCGCGCACGGAGGGGTGATCGAGGAAGCTTGATATGTAATATGAACGTTTAGCTGGGATCGCTCAAACCAAAGTAGCCTTGACTCACTTCATGACAGTAGCACGTCGTCTCCTTGATAGGTCCGTCGCAGTCCTTGTTGATATCGTAAGGATTCTTACCTGATTAAGGCATAAACGTGCGCCTTGAAGTTAAGTATTCTGAGTTGAACCTACTGGTCGAGATAGTATCTCAGTCTCACAAAAGCCCTGAAGTTGCTTGGTAATCCATTGCGTCGAACTGGTTAATGCACGATTCCGTCAACCATTTTTGACAACGAGGGAGCTATGAAAGTAGGTCAGCTCCAACGACGTCGCCGATACGGGGGCACCAAACCACTTGCTTCATAAAAATGCGGGAACTAGATGGACATGTACGTCAATCAAGACACGAAAGTATCTGAATTCTCATACGAGATGCTCTGCACAGGGAAAAAACTGCTGCACTGGTGCATTGCGTATCTACACAGGCCGCCAGCATGATGTGGAAGTCGGTCAAACCATTACCTGCACAAGGGATGAGCTAGTGATGCAAAGTTTTTGATACCTGCAGTTACCAATTGTGATAGACTGAAGGTTGATTGGCGTGATACCAGCCGCAGTGAGTATAGCATTCTGGTCGTAGGCTTCAGCAGCAAAGACTAGGATGCAACACCCCTTTGGTTTCCCCATCAGCTTTCTGTGTCAAAAAAAGAACTATGCATACTCCAAAAGACTCTGAGGCCATGTGCAACGCGCGTCCTTTGCATTGCGTGAAATTTTCAAAGAAAACCGCGATGAACGCAGCTAGCTTCCTCACTAGTGCTCTTTCCGTATGGTGAATAGTGTGATTTCATGTGGCAGGCGTTCCAGGACTCGGGATGAAACACGGTTCCCATTATCATCAATTATTTGCCAAGGCCCGAGTTCCATGTAGACATCAAGGTTGGAGGAACACCCAGGACCTAACAACACGTTGTATGAACTGCAACGGAACCTGTCCGCGGTATTGCAATTCACCACATTGATCAACCCAAGATTGGTCCAGAACATCTCCTTGGCACCACGTTTCGAGGTTCCCACGGTCTGGTAGACTAGGGCAAAACCCGCCCAACAGACCTGGCTTTCCTGTGAGGTCAGGTTTTTGCGATGCCCTCAACATCAGCACAGAGGTAGTATACAGTTTCACCTCCAGGCCTTCCTCCTGCGTAGAGACTCGAGTACTATTGAACCGAGCCTCCTCGAACCCTTCCCGTCTAAAAGTATTTAACCTCTTCCTTGAGCCGTCCAATACAACAGTGCACCACCAACGATCTGACTTGTGGGTCACAACCTTACTGTCTCAGAGGGTCGTCACGGCGCACGTTCAAACTTCAATGACCCAAAGATGTATGTATGGCGATTTTGGTCTTCGGGTAACTGTCCTGAAATGCCCTCTTGATGAAGTCCATGCATACGGCCCGAACCTAGTAAGTAGTATCTTGGAGGATGTCTGTTTTGTACACTAATAGGGAACACAAAAAGTTTAAATGCCCAAACGTCCGAGCCCAAGGCCCAACCTCGTTACCGGTATACTCATTTCAGTCGTGAGGTTGGGCGTTGGGCATTTCAACTTTGAGCTCCCCTAATAGACTCAGAAGCCCGGTTCAGCCCAGGGTCACCTTACAGTGAGTCGCACCTTGAAGTCCAGATCCTTCCGGTTGGGTGCTACTTGACCTACTTAGTCCTTTCGTGGCTCATATCTCATTATTCGCTTCTTCCAATATCGATCCGTATCTATTATTCGGCCGCTATCCCACCTTGCAGGTGGAGCTAATGGCTATCATTAGCTCAAGCAAACAACGTGTTCTCCCCATATAATGTGAGTGGCTCACTTTACTTCCAATACGACCACCAAATCATCTCTCCCAGCAATCATGGTTTACTACGCATATATAAAGCACGTACGTCCAGGATCTATACTTCAGTGTCTGCGACGTCGCACTCAATTGTCTTCCAGATCAGGGATGACTGGTCCGCTCGATTTGTGATTGTCTTCGCCAGCCGCGCAGTTGCTGACGAGTGGTGGCGTGTCGTATCCACTTCCCCGAGATTCTCGGACAGTGTGAGGCGTGTCACCCCCCAGTTCTTCACCCACGACCAGGCCAACATTACCGAATCCATCCAGCAAGATCAGGTTGCAGCTAGGTTCATCGGCAAAATGTTTTTCACATTGCTGGGCGACAAAGATGGTCGCCAGTTGAGCATCATCCCGTCGTTCGATTTTACGGACCATGTTAGTGGGAACTGGTGAGCTGATTCTTCCCAAGATAATTCACATTTGACTGGTAGTAAATCTCTCACAGTTTCTTCATTCGCTCCAAATCCTCTCCTAACGAGTACTGGTTTGTGCCCCATACAACACTTCATACAGCAGGCACTGCCCCCATCACTGCATCTTGTCTCTCTTCACCCAACAACAACCCCAACTTTGAGCCACAGTCGGTCTATGTATCACGTACCGAGCGCACGCGCTTCCGCGTCCAACTCACTGGCAGGGACACCGCAGGGACCATCATGATTGGCTCTGACGAGATTTCTATCACCTTGCCTAGCGTCAACCTGCCCATTAACGTCGACGAAAACGGTCAAGTGGTCGTTTCGCAGACCCCTCAGTCAGGGTTAAGGTTTGGTGATCTTCTGGATGGATTCTGTGCAGGGCCTACCTTGTATGACAAGGACGGTAAAAGCTTGGACTTGAAGGAGCTCATCAAGACGGCTGTGGCTGATGGGGAAGAGTGGGAACTCGTTTGAACTTATATCATTTGACGTTGAACGGTGAATGACACCAAGCTGTCTTGTACGGTTATATGATGTGACATGGAAGCAATTACATGTTCTGTTGAACTGATCTCCGCATCAGGTCCGGTTAGGGTATTTGACCGCGACTCCAACATTTGGGAGGAGGCCGCTAATTTTAAGTCAATGGTCGACATACCCGCGACATCACCTTGTCTTGGAACAGCCGCCTCCTTGCATGTATACCGGATGGTATATCAGCCCGTTGGTGGAATTTCGACACATACCTCCCAGTCGGTCACCCCATCCAACACGAAACTTATGTGCACTGTGCAGCCTTGTCCGCTGATGGACAGGTGCTAGTCACGAGTTGCAATGACAAGACATACGTGTGGGACATTCGCGCAATCCTCGAAGAACTTGGCCTTGAAGACCTCTGGACCACTCCTTACGTGAGTGTGAATCTCACTGACATGGCTCTTTGGTGAAGACCATGCTAATCTAACACTCGCACAGTCACAGATCCTGAACGTACGTGACCTGGCTCTTAATCTTTTTAAGCATTCTAAGGTCGATATCCCAGACTGATGCAACACGACGTCCAGTCCGTCGAATTCCACCAGGTTTATTTGATGAAGCATGAGGTGACATTCATGTGCGAACCAGGCTATTCTGCTAGGTAAAGCTCACTGCTCGCTGACCAGGAACCTTGAGTCCGGCAAAGATCCCTTGTAAAATTACGCCCCTAGTAAGTAGTATCTTGGAGGATATCCGTTTTGTACACTAATAGGGGAACATAAAATTAAAACACCCAAGGCCCAAACCCAAGGCCCAACCTCGTGACTGGTATACTCATTTCGGTTACGAGGTTGTGTGTTGTGCGTTGGGCGTTGGGCATTGGGTGTTGGGTGTTGGGCATTGGGCATTGGGCGTTGGGCATTGGGTGTTGGGTGTTGGGTGTTGGGCATTGGGCATTGTGTGGTGGGTGTTGGGCGTTAGGCATTTTAACTTTGAGCTCCCCTAATAGACTCAGAAGCCCGGTTCAGTTCAGGGTCTCCTTACAGTGAGTCGCACTTTAAAGTCCAAATCCTTCCAGTTGGGTGCTGCTCAACCTACTTAGTCCTTTCATGGGACATTTTTTTCTCATCATTTGCTTTTTCCAGGATCAATCTGTATCTATAATTCAGCCGCTGCCCCACCTTGCAGGTGGAGCTAATGGTGATCATCAACCCAAGCAAACAATGTGTTCTCCCTATATAATGTGAGTGGCTCACTTTACTCCCAACACGACCACCAAATCATATCTCCCAACGATCATGGTCTATTATGCATATATAAAGCATGTACGTCTAGAATCTATACTTCAGTGTCTGCGATGTTGCACTAATTCGTCTTCCAGATTAGGAACGACTGGTCCTGTCGATTGGTGGCTGTCTTCGCCAGCCGTGCAGTTGCAGACGAGTGGTGGCGTGTCGTGTCCACTTCCCCGAAATTCTCGGACAGTGTGAGGCGTGTCACCCCCCAGTTCTTCACCCACAATACGGACCTGGCCCGCCTTCATGATTCCACCCAGCATGATGAGGTTGCGGCTGGGTTCATCGGCAAAGTGTTTTTCACGTTGCTGGACGACAAATGTGGTCGCCATTTGAGTATCATCCCGTCGTTAGATTTTACAGACCACGTTAGTGGGAACTGGTAAGCTAGTTCTTCTCAAGATAATTCACATTTGGTTGATAGCGACCCTGTCACAGTTTCTTCATTCGCACCAAAGCCTCTCCAAACGAGTACTGGTTTGTGCCACATACAATGCTTCATACAGCAGGCACTGCCCCCATCACCGCATCCTGCCTCAACATCGAGCCCAAGTTGGTCTATGTGTCACGCACCGAGCGCACGCGCTTCCGCGTCCAACTCACTAGCAGGAACACAGCAGGGAGCATTATGATTGGCTCCGACGAGATTTCTATCACCTTGCCTAGCGTCAACCTGCCCATCAACATCGACGAAAACGGTCAAGTGATCGTATCGCGAACCCCTCGGCCGGGGTTAAAGTTCTGTGAACTTCTGGACGGATTTTGCGCAGGGCCTACCCTATATGACAAGGACGGTAAGAGCTTGGACTTGAGGGAACTCATCAAGACGGCTGATGGGGAAGAGTGGGAACTCGTTTGAACTTATATCATCTGACATTGAAAGATGGATGACACTAAGCTGTCTTGTACTGTTATATGATGTGACATTGAAGCAATCACATATTTTGTTCAACGCCTGGAGCAATGACAGGGACTTTCAGGGGCCTCTATTTAGCACAGACCTCCTGACGACTGGCTTTTGAGTCCGAGTTGTCAGTGGGGCAGAATTCGAAATACTGTACCGGGTGACGGCCTGTTGCACCGTCTGCAAAACATGCTGAAGACCCGGGAACATTGGCTAGAAGAAACATGCGTAGTGCGGGGAATGTTTGTCAGTCCTTTACGTATAGGAAGTACACACTCAAGCTGTGACGCGACCACGGGGATGGAACATGCACCTTGGTACATCAACAAAGAGGGACCTAATTTCTTCAACCCCAAACCAAACGCCTGCTGTCTCAGCTTACAGTCCGTACCTCTCGATGGTGATTGAGCACTGTGTTTGTCTGAAGGGTGCTTTTCTACAAGGCAAAGCTGACGGTTCACTTACCAGCGACTCTGGGTTTGCGCAAAGAATGGGCTTGTATGGACAAGAATGAAGCAGGTCCATCAACTTACCAGCAATCGCCGAATAACCTGTTCTAATCCTGGTCTATACTTCCCATGACTAGTAAAAAGCATCAGACGCCAACGGTCACGCCACACCAGAAGATGGGAGGCCGCACCTGCAGGATACGATGTGTTGTATACGGTGCACCTACCGGATGGACGACGCATCATCACATATTAGGAAGACGGCTCACTCCGACTGTGGGAGTTGAAGCGCGGGACACAGATTGGCGACAAGTGGTGAGACAGACAGGAGGTATCCCATGAATTGAGTGATCAAGGTCATAGGATGTTGAGCCTCTTGCGAAATGGACTGGCCATACTAACTGGGGTGCAGTCGGTGTGCTGGAGTGCAGATGGTAAGCGAGTACTTTGGTGGATGGATCCATGGACGGAACGGCAAGAACATTGGATGTTGAGACCGGCAAGACAGTTCTCACAAGGTCGGGCACATGTAGTATGTATTCGGCGGATAGTATCAACCACAGTTGATTACAGTACTTGGTGCTTGAACAGTTTGGTGTTTGGCCTGGACGTTGGATCTGATGTAAAGTAGTCAGCTGCCGCGCCTCATAACCGTTACACCAAAAGGTAGAAATACTGAAGACTTAATCTTCAGTACCCGCGACAGTATATGTATTGATTATGAGAACTCAAGTAAGCCAGCGTGCTTACATCTGAGTATCAGACGAGCGCGCACCGCCGAGTCGGGAACCCCCGCACGTCTAAAGACTCCGAAGTGACGAGATGTGCATCATGCGTCTCTGACCACCTCCTCCACACTCTCTATTTCGAAGCAAAAAATCTGGCTGCAGCTTGTAGGAAGTAATATTTGTTTTGCTGTGTGCAGTGAATAAAAATTTAGCCGCTCCTCCAGATCAAGTAATGACACCATATATATTACATGATGTTGAACGTATCATGAATGAAATATTAATATTACAGCCTTACATGGACAGTAAAACCACTGCCAGGTGATCTATCCCAGTTTAAAATTTAGGGCTATAGCCCACAGGGATACATCGACACACTGTAATGTGGTGGGATAATACTCCTGCCCGCCCTCTCATCGTTCACCGCGTCCCATGGCACCTGATACTTTCGACGAAGATGAGATGATTCTACTTCTACTATGGAGTGGTGGTTGGCTTGTGGTGATGGAACATGTTTCTCGTCCGCTTGCGCAGGGTGTTGCGGCTCGGGGATTTAAGATCATACTCCACGTTCAATGATGTAGAGCTCAGGGATCCAAACATCCCTGTAATAATGGGCCGATAGGATAATTATGTCTGATGGTTGAACATTATCTTTGTTGAGTGCCCAACTTTCCCAACCACGTGCAACGGGCCTTCTCTAACGACGACCAATGAGTTAAGTACTTTGTGTCAATTTGAAGATTGTATGCACCCCTGAACGGTCGTAAACAGCTGCAATCAGACTGGCAATCTCTTGGGCGAACGCTTGACGAGTTATTGCTTCTCTGTCACCATGCTCACCACTCAATGCCACAATGCGACGATGAGATGTATCCGAAGAACTGTTGGGTAGGTATCCGGGCCACTAGGTAAATAGGTTAACACTCATTATCATATCAGGGACATGTAATGCTCACGTTTAGTGCCAGATTAGTTGTTTGCCAGCCGTGATAAGCGAATATAAAATCAGCCAGATGATCGACGTAAACTGTTTGGTTACAAATATCCTCCACACGCACACCGGGCCAACCATTAACGCTAAATGTGATGCTGGGGAAGCTCTCCTGAGAAGGAGTGAAATTCGGCAAGCATGGAATATGGTTCGCTCTCCTTCCATCCCTGAGGAGCCAAACTGATGGCATCTCGCCGACCATCGAGGGGTGAGAGGGGGGATTGGCATGCCGAACGTAGTGCTATGCAATATCTGCGTAAGAAAAAACACAGGAAGAACATGGAGACCTACCACAGGAGACCCAGTTTCACCGGAGTTCATAATCGATTGATTTGGTTGCCTGTATGCCATACTGGACTAGACTCAATTGAAGATTGAAGTTGGAATAGAAAATCTGTGCTGCAGAATATTTGGGAAGTTCGAGTTGATGAGGTGCCCATCCTAAACACTTGTGTCTTTATACTGCCCATAGCTTCAATGCGGCCCACAAAGCAGTGGATATTATGAAGCGTCAGTCAATGGGGATTTGAAGTAAGACATAATTCTACCCGTCACACCACGTCCCTGTTATAATTATTGAACACGTGGACCTTCGCAAACCACAATCAGTTCAATAAACATATCACCTTGCTATTGTAGTATGTTCATAGCTAGGACCCAATATCCACATCTAGCGACCTTGCATTATCCCAAAGTGACTTGTCAGTACAAGCGTTTGTGGAAGGGTCAGGGGCGGACCGTGGATGGCTTCGACACACTCAAATTAGCACTAGACCAATTGAGTGCATTTTATGTACAGCCTGAAAAGTCACAACAGACTTGTTGAGCTATGACTTTTCTTCCCTGCTGTAATCATGATATTTGATAGGCATGAATGTACTAGTAAGTCACTGGCCATCGGTACCTGGAAGGAGGTGATCGTGCATGGCAAGCCTGAATGGTGTGTTTTCCATTCAAATTCTCACAGCGACGCACTCAAACTTACATAAATAAAAGGAATCTTTTTCAAATTGAAACTAGTACTTACATCTTCCTCATTCTCCTGCTCAATGGTGCGAGTTCATGACCGTAAGAACATGAACTGAACATCAAAAATGTGCTGAGTATGATATTTGTAGCAACCACTGTGCGTCGTTGTCGTTAAATCTATATTATGCATTTTTGAAGAGCTTGCACAATGTTCGGATTTCGACAGTGCTATGTCATGGTAGTGAGTAGTGATGGACAACTGGAAGGTCGCTAATTGAGCTATTGCCAAACGACTACACTGTAAGAGCCTAGAGGAAGTACAACAGTAGCAATCGTCCCTATTGAGCAACATCTCATGTATATTTCACTGCCCGTCGAACACATCGAAAGGCAACTTCCAACCCGCACTCGGGTTGACCACTCTCTGCGGAGGGTGCGAAGCTGCCGCTTTCTCTAACATCTCAAAATCTTCTGGTGGAGTTTCAAATACTAGAAGGAGTGAGTGAATATTACCTCATGAAAGTCTGGACTTTCTCACTTTTGAGATTCTCTACAATACGAGAAGGTGTTACACTCTTCAGCAGGACGATCGTCTATCAAGGTTTGGAAGTGAGTTACGACGTGATAGTGCAGAAATTTTGACATACACCACGCTGTACACTCCACGAGATAATAACCTGAGCAGGGGTGATCCCAAGTTTGCATGCGATGTCCTTTACCTGTAGTAGACTGTTTAGATGATGGAGTCCAGCCCTCGTGAAGTAAAATAGTACCTCAGGGACAGAGAGGGACTTTCCGACTTGCTGGTTGCTACCAAGGGGAGGGTACGTCTCGAGAAGAAGTCCATTCTCCTTCGACCACTATGGATTGCTTATGAACTGGAGCAGCAACTGTCTACATGCCCAAAAACATACCTTCAATAGTTCAGGTTGAGGGTTCCAGAAACTAAGCTCAACTTGATTGACAGCTGGCTGGTACTTCAGCTTGTTCGCAGTCAAATTCTGGATCCTAGATGATAAACGAGGGGTAGAGCAAGATTGGCTAGACCATAAAACATTCAAACCTTCTGATATTGAAGCTACGGGTGAAAGGTCGACCGGTCAGCACCAGTCCGACTTGGCAAAGATGGAACTCACTTGCTGATATCAATGTTCTTTATTGTCGTGCATAGTATATGCTGAACAATGCCAAACACGTTTCAAATTCCATCTCAAACAAAAACAGAAAATGTCCATTCACAATCCGATGCTGTTTGCATACATTCTTCAACACTACTTAGAAGTTTGGCCACATGTTTTCAGCTTCAACCAAACTGGAACCGTCAAATCACCGAAGGCAATGCCTCCCATAGTGGTGTCTCCTTGTGTCAACGTCAAAGGTCTGTCCGGACTCCATGCACAAGACATCCGCTGCTGCGAAGTTGGCATTATCCCAAGGCTAACAACCCATGGAGAAATGTCGCCATCACTGAGCATGACAACACAAAGCTTGAAGCTTGGGAAGCTGCAAGCACGGTTGGTATCAGCCAGCGAGCTCATGGATGATCCTGGCCACTTGACCTGGCCACCTACCGAAAAGAGGCTGAGGGCTGATGCGACGTGGCAGAGTGTTTCTGCAAGGACGTCGCTCCTGCAAAGACGCCACTCCCACAATTTGACACCATGCTTTGCCAATTGTGTCGGTGGGCATTTGCCTCCCCAATGCGACAACGGCATTCATGTCACTGGCGATTCTGCACAGCTCACTCAGAGAGGCTGAATATGAGAAGATTACTAGTAGGATTTGAAAGGCTGGGAAGCGAGGCATCTAATGCATGTCATACGTACAGTAGCGGACGACTTAAACAACCAATTCCCCAAATTCCCCCGACTTCAAACACCCACTACCATAGCACAGTCCATTCTTCACATTAAGTGGCATCTGTGTGAGCTGGTCTGAATAGTATTCCTCATGAGTGTTAAACCAGGCTATTCTACTAGGTAAAGCTCACTCATCACTTGCCAGGAACCTTGATTCCAGCAAAGACCTCTTGTGAATTCACAAATTATGCTGCAGCAACACCCACATACATAGGTCATGAAGCGGTCCAGGACTGAATTCTTGTTAGCAGGCTGTTTTGTGTGCTTGTATTGAAGACTCATCGACTTACCAGCAGCATTTGCCATTGCGAGATAACCCGTTCGAGTTCTCTCTCGCTTCCGTAGTTAAGACCCCGAGCGACAACAATTTCTTCTCCAATGCAAGAGATAACATAGCAGCGATCACGCCCTGCCAGAAGATTCAAGGTCATACTGACTGGGTACGAGGTGTTTTGCACCTGCCTGGCGGACAACGCATCATTACATGTTCGAATGATGGCTCACTCCGAGTATGGGACCTGGAGAGCAGTGCACAGATCAGTGATGACTGGCTGGATGGGGGGATGAAGCGGGAGTATTCACCATAGCATTGTCTCCAAACGGCAAAGATTATTCCAAGCAGAAGCCATGATGGAAGAGTGGGGCTGTGGGACGTTGAGAGGGGGAAGGTTATTGCCAGATGGGCAGGGCACAGTAGAAGCGTGTGGTCATTGTGCTGGAGTGTAGATGGTGAGCGAGTCGTGACTCAGTGAGCGGATGCTGGGATGGGAAGGTAAGAGTTTGGGAGGTCAAGCTTAAGCTTCAAGCTCAAGAGCGGCAAAACTGTTTTGGGTCCAATCCAGACAGCACCAGTACTGGGTGTCAGCGGTCCCGACTCATTCAAAATCACGACCGTTGGATACAATGAGAATGCAGTACAAATCTGGGATGCAAAGCTGACGAGCAAGTTGGAATTGCTCACCACAACACCTGAGCTCATCTGGCATGGACGTTGAACTTATGAGAAGAAGCTTCCGTCATATGGCCTGATTAGGATATACATACAACACTGCCACTTGGCAATACGCTGTCCTCAGGCTGGAGGCCCTCACACAAGCTATGTTCGTGCCATCTGCTTGTCTGGGAACAACCGACTCCTTGCGAGTACTTCAAAGCATAAAACAGCGCGTTTGTGGAATCTTGATACAAACCTCCAAATTAGACCACCCCTCCAACATGAATAGTATGTGGACTGTGCTGCTTTTTCTGCTGATGGAAAGCTGCTAGTTGTTGCAAGGTGTGGGATCTTCACGCCATCCTCAAACAAGCTGGCCTTGAACACCTTCTATCTGATGTGAGCGTCAACACATCACCAATTTCTCGCTGACAATATGCCTCCGTGTTAGGCGACTCAAACAGCTGCAGAGGGCATATGCATCATCTCACAACTCTAGAAATAGAACACACATCCCGCTCCTCGCAGGATGTCAAGTCATTTGTAGAAGTATGTGACTCATTTATAAACTTCATTAATGATCATAACATTAACATTCCAGGCTGATGCTATGCAATATGACGACCAGTTCAGGGATGAGTTGATGAACTCCCCTCAAAATATCTTGGTGACATGCAACACAGTGTTCATGTGCATAATCAAACATTTTTTACCAATTGGCTCTTATCCTGAGACCTCTGTGCTCACATTCTCCCAAACACAGATGCATAGCCTGCCAGTACACTCCTGCGTAATCAAACATTTTTACCAATTAGCTCTTGTCCCGAGACCTTTGTACTCTCATTTCTCCCAAACACGGATGCACAGCCTACCAGTGCACTCCTCAGCCGCTTTTCCTCGCTTTTCTACAGACTTCAGCCCAATGACGAGGAATCACGATGTCCTGGCACCCAGATCTGAGAAGTCCCAACATTTTCTTATCTCAGTGTCCTTATCGATATCGTCTTCCAAAACACACTACAACGTCCTCGGGAGTGGTATTACCGCGAAGCGATCATAACCTTGTGTGCACAAAAGTACCGAAATAAAAATTCTCGTATTCAGGAATGTAAATGGAGAGAACAAGATAAAGCAAGAAGTCAGTCAAAGAGCGCCAGAGACAGGATCCTGTACAAGTGATGAGCATGAGTAAGCTAGCGATCAATACATGCGTTGACATATGAAAGTATCATAAGAAGTTATATCGCCATCAAGAAGATGAGCTCGCCGACTCGGACATGATCTCCTCCATCTTGTATCTTTTCACGGCAGCATGGAATTGGAAGATATACCCATCAAAAAACTTGAAGTAGGCATTACAGGCCTCAGGATGCGGTCTCAGGGAATTGAGGATATTATGATGCGCTTGCACAGTTTTCTCGATGATTTCATGCAGAGCTTCCTGTTTGGTGAGAGCACAAGAGGCTGCTATGCGTGACAGGTAGTTTGTGGTCTCGCCTTCAATTTCCTCTTTGTAGTATGATAGTATATCGCTGAAGAACGGCATGTTAGGAAGTCATACAGGACATTGTTGGTGTACTTACTTTGTGTGATTGATGATAATCGCTAGATCCGGCATACATTGAATGTATTCCCGAAGCAGCAGAATGGAAGGGAAAATGAAGAGGGCATATGCATCCGGCATGCCTGATAGCATCCTACAATAATTGGGGTACAAGAGAGTCTCTGTCGAAATCTATCAACATGAAGGATTAAAAATTCGAGCTGTGTTAATTCAGAGAAATACCATACCTGCATGTCCTTGGTTTCATTATCAAGCAACATGGAAGACAGGAAGTTGAGTATGGCCGTGACAATCAAATTCAATACAGGTGCAGAATAATGGCAAACGATGTCCCACAAGAGCACATCCAATGCATTTAGAACTGGATTGCCTTGTGACTGATTACTCGCAAACCGCTCGTAGAAACTGTACATGTGCACCAGATGTACTCCACTGTCTGTCAGATCGTCGATGCAGGTGGTGAGGACAGTGATGAGGCACATCCACATCCTAGTTGTCTAGATGCTAGAACGGAGTGACTAGCTCAGCGGGAGTGTGAATCAACGCTGAGGTGTGACTACAAGAGACGTGCAATAAGTATCGTAAGGTTACATAATGATCAGGTGGCTTGTGACGATGGTGATATGGTAAAGGAACTGTACAGTAGGTGATGGGACACGCATGGTGAGGCACAGAACCTCGATCGCACACATGTCAAGAAGATCAAGAAGACCAATCATGTGGGCGCAAGAAGACGACACATATGGCGCGTATATGCATGCGCCAATACACCCCCTTACCAAGGTACAAGCTGAAGGCCAATGACATGTTTGAGGAACAGCGGGCGCACGAGAGATTTCATGAGAATGTCCGCAGTGTTGTGATGTGAAGGCAGTCCGCCAGCATAGAACCACGCATAACCAGAGATGGAGAGGCGGTTGTCTGGGTTGCTCGCCCAGTCAGCGTCGCAGTACGCGTGGAGCTCCTCGTCAGTGCGGTCGCCACCATAAGACATTCGGAGGTTGATTGTCCCAGCGATATAGCGCAGGAGACACTTAGCTGCAGTGAAGTGAGTGGTGGATGGGCTGGCGTTGTGCTGCGCAAGTGAGTTAACAGCAAAGGAAATGTCCGGGTGCATGCACACTGCTAGGTAAAGAAGTTCCCCCACAATTTTGCAATAGCGCAACGGGAGGTTAAGAACAACGTCATAGGTGTCGCTGGGTTTCCCGAACGGATGGGAGGAGTCGAGGGGGAGGGAGACTGGGTTACACTCGAGCATACCGTACTCATCGAGAAGGTACGTGATATATTCGCCTTGGTGTAACCAGAGGCGGCGAGTAGTAGGGCTGCACGCCGTCGCCGTCATAGACGGCTTGTATGGCAACCGTCGACGGATACGGTTGCCGTACCGGTGTCGTGAACATTCTGTCCACAGCCCTGCAGAGGCCCAATTCACGGAGTACGTCGAAAGCCCAGTTATCTGGACATCAGACCAGTCACTCCAGTCATCTCCGATGAAACCCGCTCAAACCCGACGCTTTCCCGCGCTCTCCGAGCCTCGGACCCGCCGGAGATGCACCGGACCCGCTCGCATACCTTCGGAAACCCGTCCGTCCTATGTCCTGTCCGTTCCGTCCAACCCCACTGGTGCGTAGTAGCTTGTTTCCCATGGCTGATGCAGTAGGCAGCGTTATTACCTGTGTTCCCACAAGTCCGCAGTGCCTCATGTCAGTTTACATACCTTTGGACCCGATGTTTTCCTATTTTTGATATTCCGGATTTCTACGTAGCTAGTTATATAGGACTGGTAGTACGACCAAGCACATTACTTTACTGTAGGTGGGACTTCCCATCTACTTGGTCACATACCTGTCCTTACCTGTTACCTGGCTGAATATACCTGGTTCTCACCCGTTCCGCACCCGCTTCGCACCCGAAACCCTTGCCATTCATTTTCCTTGACTTTCCCTTGTTTCCGGACATAGTCCGATGCTTTCCGAACCTGTTCCCTTGCTATTACCCATAACCCGACAACCCGAAGCTCCGGACCCGCTTTTCCTGCGCTTCGGACTTGGTAGTATACCTTCGGACCCGACATTTTGACCTCCAGACTTGGTCCGCATACCTTCGGACTTGTTCCTTTACCTTTCCACGACCTTAGATACTAACCATCAGACTTATCTCAGTAGCAGACCCCTTTAGGGTCGAATGTTCTTGCCTTGCAAGTGAAGCAGCAGGTATAGCATTTGACCTTACATTATATCCGCCTACTGCGGAGTTGTTTCCCACACCGGTGGAGCTGCAGATAGAGATCAACATGTACGGTGTACGGCTGGACCGTACACCATACAAGACGTATTCCATACGGCCGTCAATGGTACCTTTACGGCCTTTACGGTCGGAAAGGGTGCTGGTTTATCCGCGACTTCTTGCCCTGAATACCAGTACTTTCATATTGCTTTCTCTCCTTTTTGTCTCGCTTCATATACAAATGCAATGATATACAGCTATTTTTGTCTTGAACAAGTACACAATAAGTGAAATAAGTGAAATAAGTTGCTACAATTTACACTACTTGCACTACTTGCACTGCTTGTATTGTAGGAATAATTGAAAATAATTGCTCAAAAAGCGAAAATAAAGGTAGAAAAAGTAAAATTCAAGAGGAGGCATCTACTTATCCAACTTATATGCCTTGTGGCAAGTAGATGGCAAGTTGGTGTCGCCATTTTTGTGAGTGACTTTTCCGCTCCTTTTTGGGATTTTGACCGGCGGCAAGTCTCGAAAAAGGAAGTTAAGAAATGTGGGAATTTACTGATGAGGATCTGCTGTTGCTGTTGAACGAATTTTCTCCGGTGGTTGTGACACATTTTCACTTGCAGCGTGCAAGTCTCAAGCCTGAGACTGTCAGAACATTGATGCTCGTGAAGGCAAGACTTCGTTTGGCTCGTTTGTGATTGGTTTTCATTCCGTATGTACCGTACACTACCGTATACGTCCATATTATACTCCGTACCGTACCATTCACTTCATCTGCCCCCAATGTCATATACGGTGTATGGGTTCGCCATCTACCGTATACGGTACGGTGTGCAGCCCTAGCGAGTAGGACGGTGACGCTCAAATTGGATCCCAAGGAACTTGGTGACGGCACCAAGATCCTTGATGCCGAAGCGCTCATTGATTCGGCCTTTGACCCATTTGAGGAAGTGGGAAGAGTTCAAGGTGCCGAGGCCATCGTCGACATGGAATCCGATGATGCAGATCACGCGAAGGGCTGTCAGACTGTCAACGTGATCATACGTGAACACGGCATGGTCAACAGCGCACCTGTGGAACCTGAGTTCCTCCATGACTGCCCTCACTTGCTTGTACCACTCCATGGCTGACTGCTTCAAGCCATATATCGTCCTCAGCATCAACCAGACTAGGACCCTCCAATCGCCGTCCTCGAAACCCTTTGGCTTGCGCATGAATATTTCTTCTTTGAGGACGCCCCAGAGGAAGGCGCGTTTCGCATTGAAGCTATCCAACTCCCAGTTGTTCTTGCAAGCGAGCGCGGAGATGAGGCGAACGGACGAGGTCTTGAGGACAGGAGCGAACATCGTGCCATAGTCAATCCCTGGGATCTGCGAAAAGCCCTGGGCCACGAGGCGAGCTTTGTGAGTGGGACCGCCCTTATTATCGTCCTTGAATTCAAGGACCCATCTATTACCAATGGCCTTGCGGCCTGCGGGTAATGTCACGAGTTGGTATATGGACATCTCCTTCATGATGTCCAACTCCTTTTGCATGGCCACAAGCCACAGAGCATGATCTGGATGAAGCATGGCTTCCTCGTAAGTAGCCGGGGGGATTTTGAGGTCATAGTCCGCACTGGAGGGGTTGCATTGTCTGTCACTGCGGATAGATATATTGGCCTGCTCCTCAATGACCACGTTAGCATACACCTCGGGAACATCTACGTTGGGCTCGACTTGTGTCAAGTCGAGCCCCTTCAGTGAATTCACCCGTATGAGACGGACAGCCAAGGGTGACAATGTACCAATACAGACGGGCCAGCCCATGTGGGCCCATGGCAATAATTGTACCATGATAGATGAGTGGGCTGAGGGTGGTGTGTACCTGATGCAACCGGGTGGGCCGAGGGTGGTGTGTAGGGATCTGCAGGGGTAAACCCGTGGGTATCCAGACGTCAACCCACACCCATACCCCTCAGCTACCCGTACCCGTACACCCATGGGTACCTAAGGGTATGGGTATCTACACGGGTTTCCCACGGGTCGAGGGTCATGCGGGTATACTCGTACCCACTGTGCAATTCAAGTGTAGGTAACAACAAAAGCCAGTAGTATAAGTACCTACTCTAATATAATACTATCCCACCCGTCATCAAGTTCCTTGTCCTCGCCATTGACATCAGGTAGGCTAGAAACAGACAGAATATCTGTATCCTTTACCAAACCTAGCTGGCTCCACAGCCCAACGCACAGGAGTGCACGTGTTGACTGTGCGGAGAGACGACTTCAGACATGCGAGAGAAGTAGCCGTCCACGGCTGAAAATCCGCTCGATGTCGACGGACGTTGCTGGTATAACAAACATTAGAGAATATTAGCGGCAATGAGACAAACGCACCTGGAATGGTGAGGTAGTCCAACGCCATTCGAGAGAGTCAAGGATAAGTCTTCCGGTGCCCATGCCATTTCGATGCTGGTGTTGCATCGGGGGCCTTCTCGGCAGCTTTACGCTTGGCTTGACCTTCTGCGGCCATAGCCAGCACCTTCTCAGTGGGTCGTGTGGTTCTTTTAGGTAACATCTTTTGATGGTGGAAGAAGTGTGGCTCTCGTAGTAATTATATTCTTAGATTAATCTAATCTTCGGTGTGGCTAGATTGGTACTATACAGTTGTTGATAATAAATGGACCTGTCAATGGTCCAAGGGTCCCATCATTGGTCCAGGGGTCCATGGGTTGCAGGGCCACTACCCACACCCATACCCTCGAGTACCCCTACCCACGACCCACAGGGGTTACCCATACCCCTGCAGATCCCTAGTGGTGTGTACCTGATGCAACCGGATGGGCCGGTGGTATATAGTATAGATGGTAGTATAGCAATGTACATACTATATAATAGATGATGAATGGCAGTGTGCAATGGAGACAAGTGGGCCGACAAGGGATAGGGTGCAATGGAGATGGGTGGGCCGGACAATGAGGCACAATGGAGACAAGTGGGCCAACAAGGGATAGGGTGCAATGGAGACGGGTGGGCCGATGAGGAATGATATGCTATCCGGTGCATACAGGATATACCAACCGGTACTGTGCCCATCTGGTACATCTAGTATACACATCCGGTTAGAGTTTAAAAGTCCAGTTGCAAGACCGAAAAAGACCACAACCGGACCACAACCAGATCACAACAACCGGACCACAACCAGACCAAACAAGACCGGACCTTGATTGCCAGTTGCCTCAGTCAGGTTCAGGCTGGTCCAGTTGCAGTTGCCTAACTTGTGCAGAAAAATGAAAGACTGGTCCAGGACCAGTCTTTCTGGTTGCAAGACCAAAAAAAGACCACAACCGGACCAAACAAGACCGGTGTTGGAGTCTGACATCTCCAGCACCAAGTCCGGAGGTATAGGAGCATGTCCGGACAGATGTCCACCACCTCCACAATGTCCAGCGACAAGTCCACCATCTCCGACTAGCTATAGATGTACCGGACACCAGAGATTAGTAAGTCCGGACCAGTACAGCCATGGAAATCCGGAAACCAGAGATTAGTAAGTCCGGACCGGCACAGCCACATTGTGGCAATGCCTGGAGCAGACACTACTCCGGAGTTTTATGAATGTTTTCTTACCAATGTTTTACCAATGTCTTTGTAACATACCTATCAATCAGCTTCGGAAATTAGCTAGTTAGACATATATATACTCTTAGGAAGTAGTTAGACATCTCAGTTCTAATCAATAGACTGAGATGTAAGTCCGATGTTTTTCCCCCTATCATTTTTTACAAGTACTAACAAGTACTATAGTTGTCCATTATAGGTACATATTACTTACCACAAGAGTTCTAATGAATAGACTGAGATTTGTTCATTATAGTATCTCCAGTCATTTGATCTCCTGATCTCCGCCCACTTCTCCGGTTCCCTGCTCCAACCCTAGTAATAGAAACTCCGCCCAGACTTCATACTACTGGACTTAGAACCTCCGGACTTTCGGAATTCCAACCCCTGTCTACCTCGTAACTTTAACAACCGGACCTTGATTGCCAGTTGCCTCAGTCAGGTCCCATCTGGTACATCTAGCATACACATCCGGTTAGAGTTTAAAAGTCTGGTTGCAAGACCAAAAAAGACCACAACTGGACCACAACCAGACTGAAAAGACCGGACCTTGGTTGCCAGTTGCCTCAGGTTCAGGCCGGTCCATTTGCAGTTGCCTAACTTTTGCGGAAAAATGAAAGACCGGTCCAGGACCGGTTCCAACCGGTCCATTGTGGGACCGGTTGCCTATATATGGGTAGTACTCATCTAGGCGATTCTACCGGTGGTCCAATCTTGAAAAACGGTTGAGATTTGGGAAAGTTATAAGCATTTTAAGAATGGCTCATATAAATCAGTAAGGCATATTTTTATGCTTGTTGGCACTGAACCGGGTCACTGATGTTGCAGATTATGTTAGAGTTTAAAAGTCCGGTCTGGTCCGGTCATTTGACCCTATTTGGAGGCAACTGGACCGGAACTGATAAAGACTGATATTTCCAGTAGTTTGCAGTCCTACAACTGGTTATACACCGGTTGCAACTGGGCCCGGTCCTGTAGTGGGACTTAGAATAAAACACGATACTCTATAAGTCTAATATGATAGTCTACCATTAGGATTTTGATAAGGAATGACTAGGGTAGACTGTGGGAACTTTTTCGAAGAGAATGGCTCGTATAAATCAGTAAGGCATATTTTTATGCTTGTTGGCACTGAACTGGGTCAAAATCAGTCAAAATCACTGATGTTGCAGATTATGTTAGAGTTTAAAAGTTCGGTCTGGTCCGGTCTTTTACAACTTTTAAACTCTAACATAATCTGCAACATCAGTGATTTTGACTGATTTTGACCCAGTTCAGTGCCAACAAGCATAAAAATATGCCTTACTGATTTATACGAGCCATTCTCTTCGAAAAAATTCCCACAGTCTACCCTAGTCATTCCTTATCAAAATCCTAATGGTAGACTATCATATTAGACTTATAGAGTATCGTGTTTTATTCTAAGTCCCACTACAGGACCGGGCCCAGTTGCAACCGGTGTATAACCAGTTGTAGGACTGCAAACTACTGGAAATATCAGTCTTTATCAGTTCCGGTCCAGTTGCCTCCAAATAGGGTCAAATGACCGGACCAGACCGGACTTTTAAACTCTAACATAATCTGCAACATCAGTGACCCGGTTCAGTGCCAACAAGCATAAAAATATGCCTTACTGATTTATATGAGCCATTCTTAAAATGCTTATAACTTTCCCAAATCTCAACCGTTTTTCAAGATTGGACCACCGGTAGAATCGCCTAGATGAGTACTACCCATATATAGGTAACCGGTCCCACAATGGACCGGTTGGAACCGGTCCTGGACCGGTCTTTCATTTTTCCGCAAAAGTTAGGCAACTGCAAATGGACCGGCCTGAACCTGAGGCAACTGGCAACCAAGGTCCGGTCTTTTCAGTCTGGTTGTGGTCCAGTTGTGGTCTTTTTTGGTCTTGCAACCAGACTTTTAAACTCTAACCGGATGTGTATGCTAGATGTACCAGATGGGCACGGTACCGGTTGGTATATCCTGTATGCACCGGATAGCATATCATGCAACCCACTGATTTCCATTGTGCCTCATTTAATGGCCCAACTGTCTCCATTGCACCCTATCCCTTGTCGGCCCACTTGCCTCCATTGTGCCTCATTTACCGGCCCACTTGTCTTCATTGCACCCTATCCCTTGTCGGCCCACTTGCCTCCATTGTGCTTCATATACCGGCCCATTCATCTCCATTGCACCTCATTTACTGGCCCACTCATCTCCATTGTGCCTCATTTACTGGCCCACCTGTCTCCATTGCACCCCATCATCTTGGCCCACTCGTCTCCATCACACCCCATTTCCCTGGCCCACTCATTTACATTGTACATCATTTACCGGCCCACTCATCTCCATCGTACACTACCATTCATAATCTGTTATATAGTACATTGCTATACTACCATCTATACATTGCTATACTACCATCTATACTATATACCACCGGCCCATCCGGTTACATCAGGTACACACCACCCTCGGCCCACTTGTCTATCATGGTACAATTATTGCCATGGGCCCATGTGGGCTGGCCCGTCTGTATTGGTACATTGTCACCCTTGGCTGTCCGTCTCATACGGGTATAAGTTACTGCATTATGTGTCAAGTCTTCCTCGATGACCGGGTCCTCAGGAATGGGCACTAACCCTTCTTCTGCTGGCACCCCCTTAAGTGCATGAGAGTTACGCCTGAGACGGGAAGCTGCGACTTCGTCAGCAAAAGCTTGACCAGCCTTGGTGAGAACGCGTGAGTGGGATGAGCGATGGGGCGCGGTGTAAGTGATATCTGGTGTATGGGACGTTGGTGGTGTGAGGTCGGGAGGAGGAGCGGCTTGGGTGTCTGAGTCGAAGGAGAGGACATTGTCATCCTCAGAGTCAGAGTTGTGATCGTGAGTCGACGGCATGTTTTCATCGAATATCACGTCGCGTGCTGTGAAGAAAGCCCCGGTGTCCCTGTCACGCAGCCTGTACCCCTTAGTTCCCTCCAGATAACCCATGAATATGGTGTGGCGCGAATGCGGCCCAAGTTTGACTTGCAACTCGGACGGGATTCTGGCGAAACAGCGGGAGCCAAAGACACGCAGGTGGGAGAGATCGGGTTGCTTGCCGTTGACCAGTTCATACAGTGTTGTTCCAGGAGGGAGAACGCTGGACTCAGACCGGTTCCACAGGTAACACACGGTGAGTGCCGCTTCACCCCACAGGCTTG
Source organism: Suillus lakei (assembly GCA_016628065.1). Taxonomy (NCBI): domain Eukaryota; kingdom Fungi; phylum Basidiomycota; class Agaricomycetes; order Boletales; family Suillaceae; genus Suillus; species Suillus lakei. The sequence goes on along the minus strand of JABBWA010000219.1, from coordinate 39,185 downwards.
GAGGGAGTGACGCAGTTTCTAGCATGGCCAGCATGCGCCCTTTGATGGTGCGTATTGCGCGTTCTGCCTTCCCATTTTGTTGATGGGCATATGGTGCAGAGAGCTGCCTGGTGATTCCTGCACTCTGGAGTGCCTGAGTGAAGGCCATGTTGATGAACTTGCCTCCATTGTCCGACCGGAATACTTTCACGGTGCGTCCGGAATAGTTTTCCCACCGCACCTTAATGATCCCCCATGCTTCTAGTGATTGGTCCTTAGTGGCAAGCAATTGGATGTTCAGAAGGTTGGTGTGGTCGTCAAGGAACACCACGAAGTAGTGTTTGCCATGAGGAGTGATGGTTGGGAACAGGCCACAAAGGTCAGAGTGCATGAGATTGAGCATGTTGGCTGTGTGTGGTTTACTTGAAGGTGGGTATGGCCTGTGCAGGTGCTTGGCCATGATGCATGGCTCGCACTTGCACAGCGGTGCTTGTGTGTTCACCTTCACCCCCTTAGCAAAGAGGGGGAGGCATTTCACCCCTTCTCCACCTACATGCCCTAGGTGGGCATGCCATAGATCCCATGACAGCAGGACTCGTGCGAATGTGCAGATCTCGTTGAGTGGTGATGGAGCCACCACCTTGCTGTTTGGGAGGACAAACTTGAGCTCGAGGAAGAACAAGTTCCCCGTCATGGGGATTTCACCTAACGATTCTCCACCATACACGAGTTGCATGCGTGGGGGAGAAGGTGAGAAATTGCATGCCCAGCCTTTCTTGAGCATGCGACCAACCGACATCAAGTTAACGAGTGCACCAGGTGCGTGTAGGCAATCTGTCAGTCGAAGACGGAAGACCTTGCCGTTGACTGTGAGATCGGCAATGCAATCTCCTTGTCCCTTAGTGGGCAGCTTCCCATGATTGGTGGTTTTCACAGTGACTCGTGAGTCGTCAGAGTAGGTCCAGAAATACTCGTGATCGGTGATGAGGGTGGACGTCGTGCCAGAGTTGAGTATGGTTGAGAAGGTCTGATGCGCGATGCAGGTGATGTCCTTGATGCTTGGGAATGAATTGTTGTTGAGCTCCTCAATCACTGCGCAGGTAAGTTCACGTTTGCTGTGCTCCGAGGACGCGTCTGACAGATTGGAAGGTGTGGGTGAGCTGGATGAGGTGGTGGAGGTGCTGTCTGCTGCAGCTGCGATCTCCCATTTGGGAGACTTCTTGCCTCATCCCCATGGGGCTTTGCTCTCCATGCCACCACCCTGTTGAAGACAATGCTCTAGGTCATGGGTGAGCGACCTGGGGAGTCCAGCACAGGCCGCATTCTCACAGGACACCCCCTTAGGGTTGTTCTGGTGAATACGAACCCCCGTCTTGGGGTTGACCTTTGTTTCAGAGGAGTAGGACGTGGTTGAGGCTGCGTTAGCATACTCTGAGCCAGGGCCTGCAGATTTGCATTCTCCCCACAAGCGATTTGCTTCTTCTGAAAGTGATGACACAACCTGCGCAAACGTGCGAGTTGGAGGTTGAGCGGGAGATGTGGTGGAGGGAGTGGAATTGGGTGTGTTGAACTGCCTGTAGGTGAGTCTTCTGAACACCAACCATTCTGTGGTTCTTGGTAGGCCATGAAGCAGCAGGTATATGGTCTCATCCTCAGTGACAACGACTCCCATCTCAGTGAAGTGTCGGCGGCCGTTTTCGAAAATGCCGATGTACCTGGATGTGTCATCAGCATCTTTCAACTTTTTGTTGAAGAGTTGATCCCGCAGCTCGAACTGCGAGGTCATATCAAGGTGGCCGAAGTGCCTGGCTAGGGTATCCCATTGCTGGCGTGCTGTCAAAGTTTCGCCTAGAAGTGTCTGAACGACGGGGGAAAGACGGCGGCAGATGATGCCCTTGGCTTGGGCATCTTCTTTGATCCACTCGATCGTTTCTTTCTTCTCTGTGGACGTGGGCGTTGCGGGCACTACAGCTGTAGGCATGTCGGATGCGAGGTTAGCAAAGTCATTGGGATCAGTGCCAGTACTGCAGTGATTCCACAGGCCTTTGCCCTGCAATGCAAGGGTCACAGTGCGGCGCCAGCTCGCATAGTCGTCTGAACCAGTCAGCTCGGTGATGTGATCATACTTCCCCATTGTGATCGACACGTGGACAGCGAAGTCTGGATTCATTGAAATGAAGGTGAGCGTTCAAATGATATTGTCTGATCAGATCTAACTCCATTGGTCTATTTGTCTGGGCTTAGCTTAGAGCCCAGGGCTCATAACCTCTAGACGCTAGAACGGAGTGACTAGCTCAGCAGGAGTGTGAATCAACGCTAATAACATTAAGTACCTAGAATGGAGTGACTAGCTAGGACATAATGTTAGTGTGTATGACTATGAGAGCTATGATATCAAACATACCTCAGCGGGAGTGTGAATCAACGCTGAGGTGTGACTACAAGAGACGTGCAATAAGTATCGTAAGGTTACATAACGATCAGGTGGCTTGTGACGATGGTGATATGGTAAAGGAACTGTACAGTAGGTGATGGGACACGCATGGTGAGGCACAGAACCTCGATCGCACACATGTCAAGAAGATCAAGAAGACCAATCATGTGGGCGCAAGAAGACGACACATATGGCGCGTATATGCATGCACCAATAAGTTGCACGGTCAGGAAGGTGGGCAAAAGTATTAAACATGGCCACGCCAGCGGCCATGTACGGGCAGAGGGAATATTTTCCGTCCATAGGAAATCCACGGTTGATGGCCTCCTGGCAACATTCAGAGTAGGACACTTCGTCAATCATGATGTTCGTATACTGCAAGCCACAGCGCCGAAGAAAATCGACGATGGCCTGCCGGATGCTCGCTAGGACCTAGACCGGAAATTAACATCGGGGCATAAAAGCGGGGCAGATAAAACGTACCTCGCTATCGAGAGTGGATGTGGATAGGCTGTTACTTAGCATTGGAATGATCATGGGCGAGAGAATGGCTCAAATGAATTCCTTGTACCTGGTACTTATACCCTGGTACGTACTTGTATTTCTGAGATAGTGATACAGCGCCATGCCTGCTACAAGTTAACCCGTAAATCCTGTGCAGATCTCCAGATGCAAGCAGCTCGGTTCTGCAGATGCCTCCTTAGCCTCACAGATCATAACAATAATTTTCTATCCCATAGATCAGTTAATTGGAGGATAAAACAAGACTGACCTTGCTTTACAATGTCCCACAAGGTCATGTGCTGTTGTGAAATATGTAATTTCGGTTGTTGTGCGGGCACCCTTCTTCGGATCCTGATAACGAAGCATTAGCGGTACGTCCAGGTCATGTGGAAAGCGAAAGTGATAAGGCTAATTGAGCTTACTGTCCCGTCTCATGTGAGCACTTGGAAAGACAATGTTTCGGGTAACTGACTCTTCAGGACACATGACATAGTTATCCGAAACACGTCTGTCAGCGCGTGTTTGTATATATGGTATATATGTACGCTCCTGGTCACCCACCCAGTTTGAACACGGAAATGAAAAGAACCAGTATGAAGAGCTCGGCACTGCTCGAGCTCAGGTAGCAGCCTGTGATGATTAGGATCGCGCTGGTTGCAACTGTGGGGGTGGACATTCTGAGCATAAAGATGCCTGGATGAATTTGATCAGGGATACACATGTCTTACAAGGGAAGGAGAGATACCCTCGGAGCAAATGATTGAAACTAGGCCAACATCTGTGAAAGTAAAGGGGTAACCCTCATCGAAGATGTGCATTCATGGATGTACCATGTACCTACCTGAGCAGATACTGCCCAACGTCCGGCGAAGTCATGCAGTAAGCGTCATTCATTTGTCAGTAAGTCCACACCGCATGCTCACATACTGCTGCCAGGTTCTCATTTGGTGTAAAGCAGATTGAAGAACGACGTGTTAATTCATCATCGGGCGATGTGTGCTGGAGTTAAATGCATGACGTAGATTTTAGTGAGAAGAAAGGGATCATATCCTGTGACGATATACAGACCTTTAACTGTGGTCGGATTGGTCCAGCGCGACCGAAGCAGGAATGTCCACTTTGAGACGGGAATAAATTGAGACAGCCTACCCAGAATGTAGCCATGGATGCTGAGCCGCCACATTAGAACAAGGAAGAAGCAGTTCAGAGGTGTGCAATATGCATAGGTACTAGTGGTTAGTACATGATGTATCTAGCCCTCATTTCAACAAAAAAATGCACCGCTAAGAACTATAGGCTCCTGGCCGCTGCGACATCGTCAGTCAAATATACTGTCTGCATTTGTTCAAAAGGTAAAAACGGGTTTCACGCACCTTCTCATCTCTTATAGGCAGGAACCCAGCCTCTCAAATTTACCGTACACTAATCAAAATCAGGGGTAACCGTTGGAGACATTCGAGTTGCAGACTAGCTTGATGACTATGTGAAGGGTTTGACTGGCTTAAAGTTGACGTGGTCACAGGCTACATAGCAGAACACAGTACAGGGTGACAGCATGCTGCACCGTCTGCAAACAGGCTGAAGACTTGAGACAATGAGTCGAAAAACACGCATCAAGGTAGTCACTTACGTATCAAAATATGTGCATGGCGCTCACGATGCGAGCGCTTCGTCTACACAGCACTCAAGCTGTTAAACGAGTGCGAGGATAAAACATGTGGTACGCACTGTAGTAGACAGCTTACACAATCAGGGTATCTAACTTTCCTTGACTTTAAATTAAATGCCTGGTGTTTCAGCTTACATTTCGTGCCTCTTGAGCACTGAACAGTGATTTTGTGAGTGATGATCTAGGTTTTTCTGACAGGCAAAGGTGACTGCTGATTTACCTGTCATCCGCAAAGATCTCTTGCGAACTTCCGAAAAACACAGCAGCAGCTCCTGCATAAATAGTCGTCGGCTAACCGAAATCAGGCTTACCAGGCTTTCTAAATTTAAAGGCCCCATGGACATATATTGATAAGGCCGTGGACACACCAGCAATATTCGCCCTTGCCAGAGAACTCGCTCTAATTCCAATATCCTGCGCATACATAGTCCACGATCTGCAGTAATTGGGACTCCGAGCGCCAACCATGTCTTCCCTGACAGCTGAGACTCAAACAACATCAGAAAGCATGCCCTGTCAGATGATAAAATGTCATACCGACTGGGTACGAGGTGTGGTGCACCTGCCTGACAAACGACATATCATCACATGTTCGGATGATGGCTCACTCCGAGTATGGGACCTGGAAAGCGGAGTACAGATAAGCGATGACTGGCGGGATGAAGTGGATGAGGTAGGAGTGTCAACAATCGCCATCGCACTGTCTCCAAACCGCAAGACCGTCACAAGCGGAAGTGGTGATGGGAAAGTAAAGTTTTGGGACATCGAGACAAACAATCTCATTGCAAAATGGACGGGGCATGCTATGGATATGGCTGTATGGTCAGTATGCTGGAGTTCAGATGGTCAGCAAGTGGTAAGCGGATCCAGAGACGGGACACCAAGAGTGTGGTATGTCAAGACGGGGGAAACTGTTCTGGATCCAATCGAGACCGGGTACCAGAGGGTGTTCGTGGTGATGTACTCGCCCGACACATCACAAATTGCGACAGGTGGACATAACAAGAATGCAATAAAAATCTGGGATGCGAAGACAGGCGAGCTGCTCTCAACTCTTGAACATGATGATCAAGTTTGGAGCTTGACATGGACATCAGACAAAAGAAGCTTATCTCCGTGTCACTTCGCTCAAATTAGGATATTCAACACCGCCACTTTCAGCAACTTGAAGGTCAAACATCTCATATCCACTGTGCCATCACCTTGTTTCGGAACGACCGCCTCCTTGCAAGTGTATCATGGGATTCTACAGCATATCTGTGGAATATCGACACTAACCTCCCAGTTGTACCACCCCTCCAACACGAAAATCTTATGGAATGTGCAACCTTTTCCACTGATGGGAGGGTGCTAATGATGGGATGCCGTGGCTGAAGCGCATACGTGTGGGACATCTATGCCATCTTACAGAAAACACCAAAGACTGAAGATCTCCTGTTCGTGCCTGATGTGAGTTTAAATTTTACAGCACTTCAGCAACGACCTCGCTAATCGCTAATCTCCCACTGGCAGGTCCCACCTGAAAAGTCGATCATGGATGTACGTGACATGTTTCTTGAACTTCCGAGTTTTTGTAACATCGGCATTCTAGACCGATGTTACGCAGGGAGAGTATGATCAACTATCACCAGGCTTTTTTACTGATACGCATTATGGTGTTCATGTGCGTGGTCAGCATTTTTAACCTGTTCTCAGGTCTCCATGATGCACCGTAACTAACGCCCTTCTTCTGCACGCAGTCGCCGCCGCGCTCTCACACCCTCTTTTAGGAGTCCAAGTGCGCTCCTCACCCGCCTTTCTTCAGTCTTTCGCCACTCTGAAACCAACACCAACGATGCAATTGAACCCCAGCAGCACCCAAGGTCACCTATCATTTCTTGTCACAGTCCTTGTACCGCCTAGGTTGCTGCAGTACGAGATAAAAAGGTCTGTCTTTCTTCGCTTAAATTTCCGATCGCTGTGGTTCAATAATTTATGTGCAGGCACTGTTCGTAGCTCAGCGGTCACAGCGCAACAAGGCTAAACAAATGCAGCAGCAGCAGCAAAGTTAATCGCAAGGCCAAGCTCTGGCATCGTCATCCCTGCCACCTCGACGTCCACGGCAGTTCCTGCTCCTGCCACTAATGCTAACCCACAAAGTGCAGCAACCTCACAGTCACGACCCCTCCCATTGTGGGCTCGTGTCGTGCTATTTCTCTGCTGTGCATCTCCTCAAGAAACGCAGCGGCGGCGGCAAGGTCAATTCCAGGCTCAGGCGTCATCATCACAAACTCAGCCTGCCGCCGCCTTAATGTTCATAACGCATCCTGTTCCTGCTGCTAATGCTATCACACCAGGTGCAGCAAGCGTGCAGTCACGACCTTTTCCATTGCACACTTGCTTCGTGCTCTTTCTCTGCTGCGCATCTCCTCCGCATACTGACAGTCATTAACACTCAAGTGTGCATGTGGTCATTTCATATTTGCTTCTGGTTCGTTGTCTCTTTGATTCTTAACATGAAGTCCGTCAATCTGACCTTCGGCCTATTATCCACATCATGCGACAGATGTTTTATGTAGATGTACCTCGCTCGCAATGTATACCGCAAGAATCTCGACTTTGAAATTTGAAATTGTGGACCAGAAGTCCATGACCCTCGTTCATCTGGCCACAAACGCGCAAGGTACTGGCATCGAACTTCAAGAGGTGAAGGGAGATATTAGGGGTCTTGTCAATGAGCAGGGCAGGATTAGGAATATAGCATGCTGGACCACCTGCAAACATGTGAAATGAAGAAAGTATCTGACAACGGCATCAACGTATATAGGGAGATGCGTGTGGTGCCTGACCTGAGCGCTCCGTCTCCACAGCAGTTATTAAAGTTGTGAACAAGGATAACGTACGGAACGAACATTTGCACAGCTTCCGCAATTTTCATGTCTCAGCTTATAGTCGGTCCCTCGCTTTGGTGACTGGAGTGGGTCATCTGTGAGGTCGTGTGGATGGTATTGCTGGTGAGTGACACGCTATTTTTTCCTGAACTTCTACCAGGCAAGCTGACCACTCGCTTACCGCGACTTTGGACTCCTGCCACAAAGATCTCTCGCAATCTCTCGAATAGCGCCCGAGCGCAGACCACACCTTCCCTAGCTGTTAAGATGCAAGAGATACCAGCGGTCCCACCCCGCCAGAAGATGCGAGGCCATACCGGCAGGGTGGTCGGTATTGTGCACCTACCTGGCGGAAGACGCATCATCACAGGTTCAACGGACGGCTCATTGTGACTATGGGACCTGGAGAGCGGAGCACAGATAGGCAAAGACTGGAGAGATGAGGGAAACAAGACAGCAGTGGAGACGATGACGATGTCTCCAAATGGCACCACTGTTGCGAGCGGAAGCCGTGATGGGTTAATAAGGTTATGGGACGTCGAGACGGGAAAGGTCATTGCCAAATGGAAAGGGCACAAGACTTTTATGTGGTCAGTGTGCTGGAGTACAGATGGTAAGCAAGTGATGAGCGGATGTTTTGACAGGACGGTAAGAGTGTGGGATGTCAAGAGTGGCGAAGCAGTCCTGGATCCAATTAAAACTGGGCACAAGTATGTGAACACGGCAATCTACTCGCCCGATGGAACAAAAATCGCAACGAGTGGATGGGACGAGCATGCAGTCAAAATCTGGCATAGCAAAACAGGCGAGCTGGTGTCCAAACTCAAACACAGTTGGCCAGTTTATAGCTTGGTATGGACATCAGATGGAAAGAAGCTTATCACCGCGTCATATTGCACGATTGGGATATTCGACACAATCACTTGGCAACAAACCGCCATTCTCGAAGGTCACGCAAACGAAGTCAATGCCATCTCCTTGTCTCGGAACAACCGTCTCCTTGCTAGTGCATCGGATGATGGAACATCGCGCCTGTGGAATCTCGACGCAAACCTCCCAGTTGGACCACCAATCCAACACAAACAGGATGTCGCAGGCCATACTGTCCTATTCATGCATGAAATAACTACAATTGTAGTACTGTAGTCATGCATGTTTTTACTGTAGCGAGTCCTCAGTAGGGTCACAGATAGAACATGCATGCTACCATGCATGACGTGAAGTGCAAATGTCAAGCACCGCCGCTTCCTGTTGTCATGCATGATCAGATACCATGCATGCCCAGCGCTGAGCGCTCGCTGGGGACGCCATGTATGACAATTGTGCGTGCCATGTTTGTCACGGTACTTACCTACGCGGCGGCGGCGCTGTTAGAGCGGTATCCCGCCTTTACATCCCGCCGTCAACCCACCGATCCCAAATTTATTTTCACGCACACCATCTCACTATCTCTTTCAGTGTTTACCCTGCCATGTAAGTCTCCGTATACTGCTCTCAATAAATCATTACTGATTTACTCATTAGTCTGGTCCATCTCAATGCTCATTGCTCGGTGCTCAGGCGACCAGGCCCCAGGCCTTCCCACCCCTTCGCTTACCACCCCACGCATTCCCGCAATTCCTTTAAACCATGCCTCGCCGTGTCAACCTCAATGACCCATTGCACCTGTCAAGCACTGTACAATCATTGACCAGGGTCCAATCATCTCCCCTGCCATTGGTCGCTGCCTTTTGCAGTATGGCCACACTTTCCGCCCTGTATGACCTCCCTCCCTTGCCGCATGCACCAGTCATTTCGTCACTGGCCAATAGTGCATCCTCATTGGTATTTGTTTGATTGTACGAGCTTTTGAGGTGCATCCGCTGCACCTGCCATTGAGTGCTTCGATGGTATGTACTTTAAGCTTTGTGCGTGGCGATTTTCTCTTCATTCCTTACATGCACGCTCTCGTTGCCGTAGTGGTACATTGTTTTGTCGGCCAAGTTTTCTTGGGTTTGAAATATAATGCATCCCTTTGCCATGCTGAATATCAGACTCGGATAAAGGTCAAAAATACATTACGTGCTATACTGTCATGACTGGATTATGAATATATGGATTGTACTCGAAGATTTGTGTGACCAGGGGAATGAGCGCAATCTCTATATAAATCTCCCAAGAAATGTGCGCTGAGGAAAGAAACATACATAACACATTATTACTATAGTGTATCACACTTGTTCGTAGTACATGAGACTACATATAGCTCATCGTCACCTTCGCTGATCTCGATATTTTGTACAGTGAAATATTGTTGAGATATGTTCTTGAGCTTTGCACTATATACCACTCATGCCTTGGAACTCAAATAAGTCAGTAGACGTCACAACACCATTTACGGTAATTTACCGCAGCATCTCTTCAACCATTCAACGTCTCTTGAACATTCCTACATGGCAAAAGCACCCCGTACTCTGACCGCCCTGTTCTTCCTATGGGTGGCGAACCTGTTGACTGGAAGGACTCTTTAATTTTCCTCCCTTATGGTGACTGTTTTTGCTGGCACCGCAAGAACTTCCATGATCATCACATCATTGGCAGCCGCACCACAGTGGATGCATACAGCGAGATCGAGGAGGTCGCGACTCGCCAATTCTTGAAGTGCGTGCTTGCAAAACCCGATGAACCGCAGGAGCACATCCGACAGTATGCAATATTTATCCTTTCATTGATATGGTGTTGAATTTCTTGAATTTTTTAGTGTTGTTGGTGCTGTCATTCTGCGCATCTCTTATGGCTATGAAGTGAAAGAGACGATGATCCCTTCATTTGCCTTGCAAACTGCATCGTACTAGCGAATGGCTCGCAGGCCACAGCTCCCGGTGCCTTCATGGTTGACATTATGCTGTTGTCTCACCATGCCTCCTACAATCTCCCGCTGTCTCGGACTCTCGGCGCTTGCTACCTCCTGATTCCCACCTTTAAAAGGACACCACTCTCATTTAGCAGGTTCTCACAGCACGCACAGACCCAGGTGCCATGGAATATTCACAATGGTACTCGAATACCAGGGCCACGTGGTTCCTGCAGCAGCTCTTGCCCATCTGTAGGTCAAGTTCTACTTATTTTTGAAGCCACTCTGATTCATACCCTCTAATTAAACTGTGTAAGGCCCACGCACATGTGTGACGAGATGGGAAGAAGTGGTCGACTTTCTGAAGGAGGAACAACAGTGAGTCATCAATTTCTTGGACTAGCAGCAACTCGGTGAACTGGCACTTCCCGTTCGCTCCATGTCCGATTAGTCCCTCTCGTGTGTACATGTTCCAGCACATATTTTTGATATTTGTAGCTTTTATTTACATTCTATCTTTGTAACACTGTTGCGTGCATATCAATGAAAATATTCTTTCAACCATCCTCTTTGTGGAGTAAAAAGTCCGCAACAAAATACCCCAAAAACAAGCGAGAATGATATGCTCGCTGTCGTGCACAGTGAGCACGAGGGGCGGGATTGCTACCGTGGCGCGCCGCCAGGTACGAATCCAAAACGCTGCATGTACAGATTAGATCATGCATGGCCGTGACTGATATATGCGCCAATCGCCATGCATGACTGCGGTCATCATGCATGACCTACTTAAGTACTCATATAATACAGTGAGATTATATGTATCATCATGCATGAATTAGATGCTAGGATAGCAGTAGAACATGCATGAGGTCTGAACTACAGTAACAGTAATATCATGCATAACTACCACAGCATCAGGTGGATGTCGACTGCGCTGCCTTTTCCGCTGATGGAAAGCTGCTAGTCACAGGCTGTGACGACAAAAATGTGTACGTGTGGGACATCTATTCCATCCTCAAAGAAGCTGGCCTTGAGTACCTCCTGTCCGATGTGAGTCTCGACGTATCACGCACTCTCTGTCACTGACAGTGTCTGCTGTTAGGCACCAAATGATAGTCTCGAACAAAAACTCATGGCGCTTCAGAAATAGAGCACACACCCCGCTCTTCGCAAGATGTAGATGACAGATCTTTTTTGGACGTATGTGATCTTCATTTTTCGAGCCTTCTGAATGATTACAACTATCAATATCCCAGGTCAATGCTACGCAGTGTGCCAACCAGTTCGGAGATGTCGATGAATTGCCACCGACATTTTTCGACAACATGCAGCCAGACGTTGATGTGCGTAATCAGTATTCCTTTTAATTAGTTCACGCCCACACTTCTACGCTTTCAGTCCTCCCGCCATGCCCATTCTCATTCATTTACCAATGTGCTCCTTGGTCGCCTTTCCTCGCTCCTCCACCGCTCTCGACCCGACGGTGATGAACCTCCGCGACCTCCAAGACCTTCGGGGTTACATCCACGAGTGCTCCTCGCTCGCCTGTCCTCACTCATCCACCGCTCTCCAAATGATGCAGCTAACGAACTCCAGCAACCTTCTATGTCTTCGGCGTTACGTCCATACACGCTCCTCACTCGCCTGTCCTCATTCTTGCCCCACTTTCAACTCAACACCGACTCAGCAACCAAACCTCAACAACTTTCAAGGCCTTCAGACTCGCGTCCAGATGCGCTCATTGATAGCCTGTCCTCATTCTTCTGCTCTCCACCCGACTCCAATGAAGAAATCGAACTCCCGCAATGCCCAAGGCAAACCATCTCCTCTCATTGTAGTCCGCATGTTGTCGAAGTGGCTGCAATGCGGGACAAGCAGGTGTGTCTTACTTCAGTGTGTCGATTGCTGGGGGTCTGATCATTTCCTGCAGGCATTGGTTGTTGCTCGACGGCCAGAAGGACCGAGTGACAAGGCAAAACGCATCAAGAACCCCAAATGGTGGGTTCGCGTTGTCCTGTTTATATGCTGTGTCTCTCCTGCCCCCGACGACGGTCATCGTAGCACATAAATAACCTAGTTCTTTTATTGATTTAAATGCAGTCTGGTTGCCGAAATATTTCGCTACCGTATCAATAATATTAATGTTCATCTAGATAATGCATTAGAGAGTGAATGGGTAAGCGGATTTACTACAAAGACTCTCGGCCACTCGCAACTCTAGATATGGGACACCTTAAGATTGACTCAGGCGCGACGTCTAATAATATTTGAGTGGCATTGCATGGGGCCGAATGTTAGCCGCTGGAGGTTGAATTACATCAAAGTTCTGACCACTTGGGACGTGTGATATATATTTATTATAAGTTTTGTCGTGGGGTCGACGTAATGCAAAGTCCTGCATGAGTTTGCCGAACTCATTGAGCTGTGCATCCCGAGCTAGAAAAATGATCAAAGGAGGGTCCAGATGAATTCTTTGGTGAGCGCGCTACAGACAAGAAATGGCTGGTCGGGTATCGACGGGCTCCCTAAGGTAAAGGTGGATCCGGAAGCACACAAACGAAGCTGCTGAAATGTGGAATCTAATTTACATAGCGCCAGTCGCAGACTTGAGGGGTCCGTCTATACAGCATTTAACCTGTGCATAAAAGACAAGGATAATGCACAGGATGTACCTTGAAAAGTGATTTGAACGAACGTGAGCGGGCAGTGCATCATCACAGATTCAATGGATGCCTCACTCCGGCTATGGGACATAGAGAGCAGCGCACAAATCGGTCACGACTGACAAGATGAGGGGGATGAGGAAGGAGTGTCCACCATGGCATTGTCTCCAAACTGCAGAACTGTTGCAAGCGGGAGCGGTGATGGAAGAGTAAGGTTGTGGAACGGGGAAGGTCATGGCCAAATGGACAGTTCACGTTAATCCTGGAACAAATGTATTATGGCCATCACTGTGGATGACTTCGAGCTCGACATTCCGCCAGACAACCTCTCTTCCTTAGGTCAGGAAGGAAGTGAGTTCGTGTCGAAACTGTCGGAGGAAGTCCGGAATGGTTTGCACATAACGGTTGGAACAAGCGATTCTGAGATACCCCCTTTTGAAGCGAAGGCTCATGTGGAGGCATGGCGCTTTGGGAAGAGATCGGGGATTGGCTCACTTGAACTTGAAGGGCTAACAGCGCGAGGCAGAATCAAAGGACTCTTCAGCTGAAGTTAATGTGGTCTTGTTAACGTTCTTTAAATGATGGCCTCATGACCATACAACATTAATGTATATCACCTCTCATCAAGCTCACTCATCAAAACACACCGACAGCAACTTCTTTCTCGCAGTAATACGCAGGTATGCTCTTGCTCATTATTGGTTCTGCCTTTCGATTCATATATGCCCTGCTACTTGGTGATACAGCTGCGCGGCCACAACCACAATTACGGGCTGTGTCTGCTTATGACCGAACGTGATCATGCTTCATGCAGATCCTGGCTACGAATATGATGGTCCGCAATGCAAGCATTACTGGAGATCTGAATGCCGCGGGATTTAGGCAAGGTTGGTCTTGAGCAGAAAAAATGGAAGGGCGTAGCATGACTCGTAGCACCAGGACCAAGTGTTCTCCTTCAACTATTGACACGTAGGGTCTGGGGTGTTCAATGATTCTCATCTACAAATGTAAATTGATGTATCATACAAATTCATACGAACAGAAACTCTGATCATCACGATTGTGCCATCTTCCAGAAAATCCTTCTTGGAAACTCCAAATATAATTGAGTACTATGAACATTCCTAATATTATTTGTAACCACGAAGTCACAGCTACGGTATACGAGACGCCAAGCTACCATCTCCTGGTTCTTTCTCATACAAATAATGAAAAATCAATCATGTCGAGGCTTCTTCCCTTTATATTTTGGCGGAGGGGATGTCTCATCTCCCGGTCTGGGTCTCTTCTGCTTTAGAACATTGGGGAGCAGACAAAGTTCTATAACCCCGGCACGTTCTTGCGCACCATGGAGAAATTTTGCAGCTTTTCCATGCATATTTTCCCGAAGAGTGTCGCTAAGCACTACCGAGGGATACTCTGCCTCCGCCATTCGATAGCCATCGTGGAGAGCTTTTGCGAAATGAGGAATATCAGAGAAAACATCAAAGCACGTCTCTGAAAGGACAGTATTGCAGCTGCTTTCGAGTGTTTCAATGCAGGTGAAGAAGTCCCGGCGTGATATGTGGCCGACCATACCAGGGAAGGCCAATTGGAATTGTTGCCACTGAGTATCAAAGCAATGGCCGGTGTTCGCCGTTGTTGTGTCCGTGTAATAAAAGAAGATCCAGGTAAAAGCCCACCATACGGATTCGATGTCGTGCAGGAAATTCATGCGAAATGGAGGGCGGGTCGGTAAGCGTGTACCGCGCGGGCGAGGGTTCAAAATCGGGAGAAAATGATAACCCTGTTTTTCTACTTCCACCGCCATGAAATGCATTGTTCCCTGTCAACGAGTTAACAGTGAAAGAGATCATCTTCAAAAACTCTTACCGTTCGAACATCATTAGAAGTGTCTGAATCTATCTCTTTCGCGTACTCAAAGTCACCCAACTTCCCCACACCCTCGACCCAAATTGCGTTCCCGACGCTGAAATCGCGATGAACCCAGCCTGCTTTGTGCAAATAATACAAGGCTAAGGTTGAATGAGCGACTGAGAAAGGAGAGTGACAGTGGTTTGCTCACCCATAAGTGCACCGGACAAGCAAGTCAGATTATCGGCCAAAGAGGTGACATCCTTGAGAGCGACTCCGACATCATGGAAGACAGTGCGAGTATGGACTCTGCATGGGATTTTGTGCGCAATGATGCCCAATTGTGTGGAAAAAAGGGCAGACAGCTGACCAGAGTCGGGGACGTCGCCTTTGCTAGATAAATGCCAGTTCGTGGAGAGGGTAGGATTGAGATCGATGGACACCCAGGTACGATTATGCTCTTCTGCAACCATCGGGGTCTCGTCTCGGGTATCGTCGATTGCGACATCCTGCCAGAGCCGGACTCCAACGAAGTACCTCTTGGCATTCGCCAACTCATCCGGTTGCAGCTTCTTCTCACAGGAAGCCAAGATATTTTTTAGGATCTCGCCCTCTGATTGACGTCCAGCTTCTCTCCATGAATCTTTGACGGCAACTTTCTTCCCCTCGGCGTCCATAGCTTCGTACACGCGAGTTCCGCGCCCAACCATAGAGTCTGTGCCATATGTTGCAAGTTCACGTGTCGTGGTGAACACTTCGTCCCCAATAGTGAACTTGTATTGGAAAACCTCCCCATCACGGATCCGCTCGACAGTGGGGTCCCATCCGAGCTCGTTCACAGCAGAAGACGCAGACGCAAATCCAAGAGCGTAAAAGAGCGAGATAACACCATTAATATTCTAGATGTACCATGCCTGTTAGCGCCCTGACACCCAGCGCGATATGACTGCGTACCTCGAAGAAGTTGATAGGTTCTGTGACCGCAAGGAGCGCGCGATTGCTGAGCCACAGTCTCAATTGCGTGTCCTCGATTGTGATACCAAACGCAAACCGACGAAGAGGATCCTCGCGCATGATATTGTGAAGGCTCCAGATTATTTTCTCTTCGTCCTAGAGTAGGCTTTGTGAGCGGACGCCGACAAGATCTGTAACAACTTACATCTCGGAGAGACTTGATATCCCGTCCCTTCTTGAACTCAAATGGCACAGCAATATCGAACCAATGGATCTTGGGCTCGGTTTTTTTGTTGCTAAGTACAAGGTATCCATCAGGCCTGGAAGTATTGTTGCGCTCCGAGAGGGGTGTTCCGTTTGGGTTCGCTAGGAAGGACACTCCATGATCCGTGACTTCCGCCAAAATTTTAGCGATGATGCGACCGAGGGGCTTAAACGCATTCTCTTCAGACTCTTCCGATGTGGCAGGTGGGGTAAAGTCCGTCCATCGCAAGCCACTCTTGTTGTCGGTGAGAATCTTGCACTTTGTCAATTTGTTGCGTATCTGCTGCAGATCCGGCTGAGAGGGCCCGGCACCAACACATTTCATTAGGCAATCGAATGGAACCTGCAGATACCTTCTCAAATCAGCGAGAACAGCAATGCGGCCTAGTTTCAGATCCCCCGTGCGATAATCAGCTTGTGAGGTATGACGAGCAACTGGAACTGTATCTGGTGATAACATTGGGGGATTCTGTGATGGTGGTGTATGAGGGGCTTCAGGTTGCATGATAATTCGATGAGGCAGGTATGGACAATGTGGCTTTGGCCAGATGAAACCGTAATTGTTCCACAAGAACAGGATTGTTACTGTAGCATTATATGAATCCTTGCCATTTAACGGACTCGCAAGTGTGGCTACGTACCTCGCAGGGACCAAGAGGAACTCTGGTACTAGTAGATCGGTGTATTAGAAGGAAAATAAATGGTCACGTGGTGCGATTAAAATCGTAGAGGGTGCTGTAGCCATACTTCAGGAAACCAATCAGAAACGCCATATACTTCAGAGACGCCATTCTTCAGCAAAATCGAACCACGTGACCGTTCAGTTTCTCTTACACCAATACACCGATCTACCAGGGGCCTCAGTTCAACGTTCAACGTTGCAACGACCAAGATTCAATCCTTCGTCATGCGATGTTCACCCACTTCATCATGATGTACCTCCACCACTCTCCTGACATAACTATTGAGTGACAGTCCACCCATCCTGGACAATCTCGTTCAGGAATCGGTGCTCAAAGCCACTACAGTACTTGTATGAAGGTTAGTCAGGTGCCGTTTTCAGCGGTTTGTATTGTTTTGATTAACTTATGAAATATACTTAATTCAACATTTTGCCTTAGTGTGCTAAATGGGTAGCAAGCATACAGGACGCTCTGAGACTTGCATTTCCTCTTCAACCTTGGCGTGGGCCATCTTTCTCCGCACTTAGTATAATTATATACACGTTCAGCATGACCTGAGCGCTCAAGACCGGGCACGTGTTCGCAGCGATATACTCGCCAGACTCATCGAAAATTGTGACGGGCGGGTACAACGAGAATGTAGCAAAAATCTGGGATGCTAAGACAGGCGACTTTCTCGCCACACTCAAACACGATCGGCAAAGTTACGAGCCTGGTATAGACGTTGGATGGAAAGAAGCTTATCTCCGCGTCACACGGCTCGATTAGGATATTCAACACCCGAGATCACTCCGAGTCTTACTGCCATCTTTGCAGCATGATCCTATGTGCCAACTACCAAGCGCAAGAGGGGTGCAAAAGGCAAATGCCGAATATAAGCCTGTAATTTACATAAGCATTCAAACCTTAATACATAGCCACCTGAAGTTTCAAAATACATCAGGAAAACATCGAGTTCCTTTTCGGTCCTTAGCTTACTTAAAGTTCCTTAAAATTAATTTTAAGGCTGCTAAGGAGAATAAGGAACTAGTGTGTTCCTTAGCGAAATGTATTCTAAGGAGCGAAGTCGTTTCAAGGCGGTTAAGGCATCAAAGGCAGTTGTATTTTTGAAAGTAAAATAAGTAAAATAAGGCGCCTGCTGAGCGCCAAAAAAAAACATGTTATGTATTATGTTAGCGTTTACTTCAATAAGCACTGATAGACGCGCGATTTCGCATGTGTGTGCTGAGTGAGGCCAGACTTGTTTTTGAAGACCCAATTGCAGTTTGGAAACCGACAAACGAGCCTGGTGACAGCTGGGGCCATGTTGGACAGTGGGTAGTCGCAGTGAGATGGATACCAGGGAGCAGAATACGTAGAATGCAGACTAGACTAATACTAAGTGTGTGAATCAGAAATTATGACATGCTCAATCGAAAAAAATATAACTTCACCCGTTCGTTGCCACCTTTTGCTAGCGTCCATATTCTTTCAACACCTTGCTACCAGCATTCCTCCAACAGCTTGTCCTAGATCTCACCATGCCTCGACCTGCAACGCGCCCAGGGAATGCTAACAAACATCCTGGACAGATAGTTCTTGAAGCGAGTCGCGTAGCACGTCCAAAGGATGTAATTGCAGCTGAAAGAAAAAAGGCGTCAGCAGAGAAATCAGCCAAGGCAATCGCCTTAGAAGATGCTCAAAAGAAGGTCGCTGCAACGGAAGATGCTATGGCTGTTGAGCAGACGGCTCAACGTGCTGGCCCAGGACGCCTTGTCAGACCAAAGCCTAAGCCGCGCCCAGTGACCAAGGCAGCGCCAACTGCAAACCCCGACAAGACGCGTAAGCCTTACGCAATACAATGCTGTTGCAAGACTTACCAGTTCTTTGACATTTATACAGCTGTTGGGGCAAAACCAGTGTCCAAAAGCACTGACGCCCTGAAGAAGAAATATCCAGGCTTGAAACTCACCTTCAAGGATGGTGTCAACGCCAATCGAAAGGTGTCCAACAATGGTACATCATCTACAACGTGCGTTGTACTAAGCGCGGGCAGGGGCAGTGACAGTGGGAAAAATCGAAGGTCGTTGTAAGTTCGTCTTAACTGCGATGTTACTCTTATCAGAGCTGACTCTTTATTACTTCGACATATTTCACTCACTGCAATGTAGGGGATCTGAACACGCCATATCGACAGAGGAGGTGGAAGTGGGGAAGTGGGCTAAAAGCGTGGCATTGAAGTCCCAATGGAAGCCATCTGCGCCACCAAGTGCACGTGCCAGTGGTAGGTTGAGTTTCATGTCTGCACACATCGCTAACAGTTTTTAGTGATTGCAAGCAGGGATGCGGACATATCCGAAGATGAAAACCTACCTGAAGATCATGATGAGAGCGTAACTGTGAGTTGGGGTAGTCAGGTGAGTGACTTCATGATTGTGAATGGGGAATGCTAAAATCAATGCAGGGTGTCGTGCGTATGATTGAGACTGTTGATGATGCCACGAGGGGACGGAAGCGTACCTTGTCCACGACCTCATTGGATGACCTCGAGCCCGAAGAGCCGCGTGAAATGGAAGAAGACGATGCCGACGAATATATTCCGGACAAGGATGAGGGTGCGGCTGAGGATGAGGATGAGGATGTTGAGATGACGGATCAGCAGGGTGACATTATTGAGGTAAGTACTGGTGGGTCCTGTGAGATAGATGAATCGCTCACCACTATCATGGATTTATAGGTCTCAAGCAGTCGACTCACAAGCTCTGTATGGAGAATTTGCTCAGGTCGCCTGACAACGCTGACAAATTCCTATGCAGATGTCAGTTAGCGTCATGGATACCACGATGGACGGTCCAACATCCAAGTTCGTCAAAACCGAAAATGGACGTGCGCCACGTACGATACTCAATCTGAAGAAAGAAAAGCCAAAGAATTCTCACTTGCCCAGCGCTGTTCAGAATCTCAGCTTTCGTTCCATATTTATTCCAACGGTCATGCACTGGGTCGGCAACAACAGCTATCCATGGACCATCCCCGATGAGAAACTCTCAGACGTTCTCGAGGATATATTCATGGCGGTGTGTAAGCAGCCTGGAGACTTTAGGAATGATGATGGCTGTAATCTTGCCTTCAACGTCGTAAGTAAATTGTATTCCGGTACTTCTAGCTGACAACTATGTTGGCAGGTATGCCAAAGGATCTCTGAATGGAGAGGCAACTTCAGCTCCACCGCTATCACGATTCTCATGGCGTTTTTCGCCTCCACGGACGAATTCAAGACCAAGGAGGCACGCAAAGACTATGCCGAATATCAACTTGAAGATTCGCGCTTTGTATATGAAGATCCGGATAACGAAGACTCACCTGGAGCTTTCCTATCGGAATTCATCTTGCGCATCTTCGCTGTTCAACTCAATGCCACCCAAGGACGCCAGATAATTGACTCGCTCGACTTCGGCTTACCTGGATATCAAACGGCCCTTGCACTGACCACTGCAGCCGTGAGTTTTGCAGCACCTTTACAAAACTTGCTAACTTTCATTTGCAGGCCGAGCGTGCACTTATTTTAGCTCGCGACGACCTGATTGTGGAAGATACTTCGGACCACGGGAAACACAAGATCGCGTTGACTCTCAATCAGTCCACAAACAAAATGAGTAACACAGGCACTGCTTTTTCTGCGGGTAATTGGGAGACTGATACACTCGTGTACATGGAACGGATCGAGGAGCTGCCCTTCGACCGCATCAAAGAAATTGTGGAACGATCTCAGGCGTACATGAAGCGTGCTCGCCGCAAGGACGAGTCTACTATTCTCGATGGTGAAACCCCCGTCAATCCACGTACACGTATCCGTATCTGAAAGCCTTGTATCGTTTCACTTCAATCTCTGCTCTCGTCAATTGCTGTCCTACACCGTTTTTAATATTTTTTTGTCATTTTCATAGCACGCCTTGACCGCCTTGAACTCGTTGACGTCCTTATTTTCGCCTTAGCGTACTTGGATTGTTCTGTGTCTATTGAAATAATAACATGCCTTGACCGCCTTATCCGCTCCTTATCCGCTCCTTATCCTCCTTATTTCCTTAGTTTAAGGAAAGGGATCTCCTTAGTCTCCTTAATTTAAGGACGAAAAACGGCCTTAAAAGTTCCTTATTGAGCAAATTAAGGCAAATAAGGAGCGTTTAAGGAACTCGATGTTTTCCTGATGTATGTGTTCTGAGTTTTCAGCTAGTGGTCTCACAAGTGAATGAATTTTTTGTTGGCTACTGGGAAGGGGTTTTTTTTACTACTGTAGAACACAACTAGATAGTTAGCTAAATAAAACATGCAAGTGCAAGCATGCTACTTGCCAAAAGGCAAATTTTGAATGTCGTTTTGTGAACATGTGATCAGCTTGAAAGCACGTGATATCAATAATACATTATACATCCTTCTCAATGTGTCTCATACTCTCTGGATCAGTCTGTTAATAGTGGTTCTCAAAGTTGACATCGTAGAAATTTCAAAAGCTAAGAACTTTGCAACTTGCCGATAATTGAAGCTCCAATGATGACAAATCAGTCTAATACCTTATACTGTGACCATCATCATATCTATAATGTTTTGCTACTATACCTATGCCTCAGGAATCTGATCGAAAAAAACTACTTCATACCCTCAAAAAAGCGACTGATGACCTTACCATTGCGCGATACATGGAGCTTATTGAGTTTATTGTTGATGAGCTACTAGAGAAAGACTCTGATCAAGACTCTGATCAGGAATCAGAGATCGATGACACTGGTACTCATAGTGGCTCAGATATCAGTATATGGACTGCATCACCTGCATGGCCAGCCTCTCCGGTGTCCCCTACATCATCCATCATATCTGCCTTGTCAACGAGCTCTCTAACATCACTTGTGATGGCATACTCTGATGTTCTATCGAGCAGCATCCCAGACCTGTGTGATCAGGTCTTTACACAGTTCTTTGATGTGATTGGGGCACTGCATGATGAGGTGGAGAAGTGCTGAGTCCTTGATGTCCGGCCATCTCTGAGTCGTGCACCCCAACTACACTTGCTGCAAGAGTGGGCACTATTATCACCTGAAAAATTTCACCGCAAGCTCCGTGTTAATGCAGACATGTTTGACAAACTTATGGCATTAATCCAAACACACCCTATCTTCCAAAACAAATTGAACAACCCACAACTTCCTGTCGTGGTCCAACTTGCCATATTTCTCAATGGTGTTGGCCATTATGGCAATGCCGCGACTACCAAAGATATATCTGACTGGGCTGGAGTGTCTGTGGGGACCATCTACAACTGTTTCAAACAGGTGATGATCACGATCTTACAATTGCATGACTGGGCCATTCATTTTGATCCGCTCGACCGTGAGGATCAAATTGAGCGAGAGCGGGCAAAAGCTTATGTGGAAAAGAAGATGTGTCATGAATGGTGTGGTGGTTTTCTTTGCATAGATGGGACTCCATCCCCCTTACATGAGAAGCCCGGTTGGCATGGGGAGGGCTTCTTCAACAAGAACTCTGACTACTCTCTAACAGCCCAGGTAAGCATCAGCTCAGTGTGCAGCGCAGCAACTTACAATTGAAAAGGTCATTATATTTCCTCACAATCTCTGTATTGTGGACTACGTCATTGGCATACCTGGGAGTCTTCATGACTCGAACATATTTGCGCGAACGAGGCTCTCCCAGAATCCTGAGTTGTTTTTTGGTGCAGGAGAGTGGTTGTGGGCAGACTCAGTGTATGCTGCACAAATCAATGGTAAGCATTAATAATAATATATTTTCATAGTCCTTACCCAGCATCTAGGTCCATGTTCAGTCAGAGCATTTTTTCGGCTCTATCAAGGGCCGGTTCCAATCACTGCGGGAACTTCGCATCCCAATCCAAAGCCAGAAGGACCTCAACTATGCAAATATGTGGATCCATTTGTGCTTGATTCTGCATAATCTTATTGTTGAAATTGAGGAGGAACTAAACCACGAAGACTCGAACATATCCTTCTATCAGGACACTCGGAGGTTGAGGCAAGCTGACGGTGACGCAGGAGAGGATGATCAGCAAGAGGGAGGTATAGTAGGTGATCAGACTTACATTGGAAGTGCGGGGCAGGATTTTTGCAACGTGTTGAAGAGGTGGTTGCTTTCCTCATTGTACTAAGTATTAGTAGTGTTAGTTGTGTGTAGTCACACTTGAGATTTTCTCGAGAAAGGACTGAGTTGGCATGATTGAATACAAATGCATTTCCTGAAAACCTGTTGCATGATGACATAGTACAGACCTACTTCAAGCTTGATCGAAACCACGCTCCATAGCAATACGACGAATACGAGCCTCCTCCTCTTCACGACGCGCACAAGATAGCTCAATCTCCATTCTTGCAAACTCAATTTGTTGAGTCATCCTCTCCTGCTGGTGGATATGATCTTGTGCAGCAAGACGCATGGCGTGTTCCCACTCATCATGGGCACTGCAGACCTTGAGATCACAAGCCCAAATGTTGCTCTCCAGTTTCATGTGTTTATAGTGTTCCTGCTCAATATGACCCTCACGTTTGTTATCAAGGTGCGAAATCAGGGATTCTGTCGTCTGAGACATCCTTTCTGCAGCGGCGGAGGTCTGCTCGAGAGCACTGCTGCCAGGGTGCTTGTGTGACGAAGAGGGGGCACAACTGGAGTGAGGTGAAGCACTCTGAGTAGGTGCACAAGACTGTTTTGTAGGAAGAGAAGGCGAACTTTCACGACTTCCTTTAAGTGAGCTGACGTGAAGAGATTGCAGTGCTCGGCTGGCACCACCAGTGTCTGAGTCCTCCAAGTCGATGGGTGTAGACCGACGGCTAGGCGAAGACTCCATGAGATCGGAGAAAAAAGATAGTGAATTGTCGGTGTCATTTTTCTTGGGTGCGGGCAAGTGCTCAGGAGAGTTCAATGATATCACACCACATGTGTCAGACTCACAAGTTGTGATGGGAGGGAGTTGGGGTCGTCGGCACCACTGTGGCAATGGAACTAGTGAGAACAAGTTGGGTGTGTCACTAGGACCATGGTCCGAACGCAACAGCAGTGACGGTGCCAAGGATTGTGATCCAAATGATTCCATGTGGGGGGACTGGTCAACCATCATATCATCTGCCCCATCTACAATGCTACCACCATCCATAGCACCATCCCCAAGCTCAACTATATCTTCGGGATCGTCATCCGTGTGTGTGTCGTCATCACATGTAGCCAGTGGTTGTGATTGCTTGAAATGTTCCAATGCAGCAGACACAAAATCTTGGCCTGCATCTGCAGTAGAAAATGTGTGATTGAAAGCTGGGTTCATCCGCCACCAGCCATGAAGCTCAGACCACCAGGGAAATTTTTCGAGCTTTGTATCTGACAGACGCAATTAAGATATGTGTGGATCAGCAACGGCTGAAACCTACCAATCAACAACTTCATCTTTGGATCTTCCTGTAGCTCTGCATATGTCTTTCCAGCTCCTGACTGCTTGAGCTCCTTGTTGAACTCGTTGTATTTTCTCTTGAGCCTGAAACATCTTATCAGTGATTCTAGTGGGGGGATGAATGATACAGGGACTAGATACTTACGTGCCAAAACGGGTTGAAACTGGTTTAATAAAAGCCTTGGGATCCTCCTTGAAAAGTCATTGCACCTCCAGATCCTCGTCATTTGAAAATACAGCTTGTGCAACCTGTGAATAGAAGATATCTCTCGAAGTTCCACTCTGCTTCTTCTTCTGGCCTTGCTCCTTAGCATCCTTTGCAGAATCCAAGAAAAGCTTGATGCGTGCATCTTCATTTTCCTTGCACCAGGCAAGTAAATGTTCAGTGCGAGTACCATGAACCCCCTCCCAGTGAATAGTGCACTTCTTCCCAGGGTCCGTACTGGCAGGTGCGCTGGCCTGTACTCCACCACCTCAACCTCTCTGATTGGAGCTTGACATGGTCCAGGGTGTTTCTGACGACAGCAATTAAGGATTGGGTTGATACTTTGGCAGCGTCAACACCAGTAACAACAATGTCGAGCACACTGGCAGGGCAAGGTGGAGTCCGAAACCTGCCAAACTGGCAGCATCCAATTTCACAAAATTTCACTGGGGATTTGTTTCTACGTTCGACTTTGAAAACCACTAATGTATCATTTTTCTTATGGATTCATTGCGATGGCACATGTACTTTGCTTTCAAGTCTTACATCATTTAGAAGTCTACAATTACTACAGCCTATTCTACAATGTTTTGTAGTGTGCCTTGTCATTGCACAATTTGCAAAATCTGTTTCGGCAAATGAACTGATCAAGCTTCTATATATGGTAATAATGATGTTACAGTCACGGTGTGACAGGGGGTGGGGGGACTGAAGTTTTCCCAGGTTGATGTCATGAGTTTTAAATTTGCACCCCTCTTGACCAAGCGACATACATGTACCTTTGGTCCATGACGCAAGTCTATCACTGTATCCACGTGTTTCCTTCCGATTTCCCAAGTCATACCCTCTGATCAATCTGGCGTATCTGACATCAATAAATCTTGAGTGACTCATCTCCCAGCTTCAATGTCAAGTGGTGCTTTTTGTGCTGAGGCAGTTGAGATATACTTGAAACCATGCCTTGAAGCCCAATTGGAGGCTATAATAGGGGAGCTCAAAGTTGAACGCCCAATGCCCAACGCCGTGACCGAAATGAGTATACCTAGAATAAATAGAAGTAAATACAGAGTAAAGCCAATTGAACCTGCATGATGAGATAAGCTACTTCCTAAACCTTGTCATGCGAAGCGCCGAAACCTTCGTCAACTGTCTCCCCCTAATCCTCAGCATTTCTAAACCTTTTCACACCTGAACCTTTTCATATTCTATTCCTAAACTTTTCATACTTAAACCTCACTATTTCTAACCCTTTCTGTAACCTTCTCATACCTAAACCGCACTATTTCTAAACCTTTCCATACCTAAACCTTTGTATACCTAGGAGACCCAACTTTTCATTCCTAACTCTGTTCAGTTAACCCTCATTAGACTTTTGACACATAACAAATTATTTTCGAGGTTCTTGTGTGATCCTTGGTAATTGAGTGAGATTTCTGATGGAATTCAACATAAAAAAACATGCTGTTATGGTGAGGGTTAGGAACAGCAATTTTTAAGTATGAAAAGTTTAGGAATAGAATATGAAAAGGTTTAGGCGTGAAAAGGTTTAGAAATGCTGAGGATTAGGGGGAGACAGTTGACGAAGGTTTCGGCGCTTCGCGCGACAAGGTTTAGGAAGTAGCTTATCTCATCATGCAGGTTCAATTGGCTTTACTCCGTATTTACTTCTATTTATTCTAGGTATACTCATTTCGGTCATGAGGTTGGGCGTTGGGCGTTGGGCATTGGGCGTTCAGCGTTCAACTTTGAGCTCCCCTAATGAAACCTTGACATGAGACACTGAAGGGTTCAACGTTCACGAAACAAATAAGCAAATATACCGAACAAGGCTACTACTAAGTAGCACTTAGTACTACACTAACAAACGAGAATGACCATCTACAACAGGCTTTCCTGCACCAATGGTATGGTGTAACGAGCAAGTTGTATTACTTTGGTCGGGGGAGGGATAGATAGGAACCTACTGCTACTCAAGGGCAGACTTTGGAGGCACTGGTTTTCTAGTCGTATAGAGAAAAAGACAGTGAAGTGCCTTGTTCGGGGGCATGCAGACGTTCATTTTCGTTCGGGACGGGTAAGACGAGAGCCCTATGTTTGCTAGTGATGGTGATCATAGGTACGTAGTGTAGGGGTAGTGTTGTTGACGCTGCCCGCCACGGAACTCGGGAATTTTCCCAACCGGTTTGGTAAAGCTGGTTGTGCCTGGCCCCACCCTCCCATCACGCGAGTTCTGCCGTGGGCACAACCAGTTTTGCCAAACCAGGTTGGCAAAGTTCCCGAGTTCTGCCAACAACACTATAGGTACGTCATTGAATAACGCGGGCACTGGCAGGAGATCACACCCCAGATCAGCGAACGGTTCGGATCTTTACAACACAATACATTAACTGTCATATACATGTGCCGGACTAGTGGTTCCACGAACAGGGGAGACTTCGCACTCGGGGTCTGTCAACTTTTCCCGCACCTTTGTCACTGGTAAGTAGTAGAATAACTGCTCAGTGTCTGGGGACCTCTGGGCTTCGAGTCCAACTCGGTATTGTCCGATGTGATAGGTCATACTGGTTCAAGACTAGGATGGATCAATGAAGTTGAGCTGAGGTGTGATGTGGGTGCAAAGGGGTTAGGGTCAGCCGCACTGGCTGCCATAATGGGCGGTACGTTGACTTGAATGAGCTGAAACTGCCCCAGGTGAGCGGAACCAGCGACAGCAATATTTCAAATATGTGAACCGAGAATGGCTTGACAGAGAAGTTAACATTTGAAAATTATAAAGAAGCATAGTGTCATGGTCCAGATTCTAGAACGTTTGGTAGTATTCGCCTCCCTGGGATTATCTCATCAAGGCGCATCTAGAAGTTCCTGTTCGAGGGGACTCGTTATAGAGGTTGGGTGTAAGTGGCCGCTAGCGCATACCTGGATATCCTAGGAACAGAAGAGACAATACTCAGAAGACTTGGCAACAGCATACCATATGACCCCCTCGAATCAGTGAACGGGAAGATAAGTCGAAGCGATGTGAAATGCAGCACACCAACATAATCAGGCATCATAAAGGTATCATCGGTGTATGATATGCAGATGATCAGCCTGATCGTCGACCATTGATGGAGAACCGCTAGCCCCTCTCTTGAAGTCCGGTTTGGGGTCTCATATTCAATTGGAGCAAACAAGACGGATATTAACATTGGTGCCGTCAGTCATCGCATGATCGATCATAGGCCCCCATCGTTACGCCTGAGAGATATTATCCAATGAATTGAAGAAAGTCACATATCTGATCCAATAAACGGTTCAGAGCGACTGGCCCAACTGCGCCAAACAATGCTCGAGGTATATAAGGGCCTGCAATATACACTGTTTTCTCCAGTTCACTCATATTTACAACCAGGTCAGCGAACAACCAACCTTGAATCTGCCTGTCAACGTTAACTGACGTTGCCTCTCATCCAGAAACAATGTCTTACACCATCACAGTCAGAATCGTCGACGCCAGTGCCGGTGACCCCGGTTTCACGCTCGTAGAGAAAACCGTGTGGCACTACGCCAACGGCGGGACGTGGTCCAACACGGACTCCATCGAGACGCTCGTCATGGGCGGAAGTGGCACTTCTGGCGTGCTCCGCTTCAGAAATGGCACCGGGGAAGAGTTCCTCGTGACGCTAGGCATCCACAACTACAAGAGGTGGTGCGACATTGTCACTGACCTTGCACCCGGAGACACGGCTATGAAGATCCAGCCTGAGTATTACTCGGATTCCAGCTCCAGGAATCAGATGCTATGGAAGCAATTGGATCAGATGCAGACGAAGAGCGCGAAAGGTACTTTGGTGGCTGTTAAGTACGTCAAGGAGGAAGGAAACTCCTTCGTCGTCCACATCAACATTTCTTGTTGAGTATCTCGCGTATAGGCTCATGCAGAAGGTACCTTGGAAAGACTGTATGCGTGGAAACGGAATGTACTAGTAGTATGTCAACATGAAGGCAACAAGAATGATATAATGGCGGACATACTCGAGAGGAACTCATGTAAGAAGTACTCAGTATGAAATCGTTCACGTTCACATGGATGTAACACTGAATGATCACTGCTGGTTTCATTGATTCGTCATCATTCTGTGGGAGTGGATGTTCTTGGTCTCCCATGAACTGACGCGTGTTGACTCATGAAGACGACATACATAGTAGAATATTTTTTGCTTCAGCAGGACAATGTGCAGACAACTGTTGGTCATCCGCTAGCTCTGTATGGCGTGTACCAGCGTGAGGGTCATAGATTTTTGGGAGGGCGTCTGTTAGCACGTATAAATACATATGTATACTTCTGGTCACTCACCCAGTTCGAGGGCGAAAAGGAGAAGAAACGGTATGAAGAGCTACACTACTCTAGCTCTGGTAGCAGTAGGATGCCCGGGATTGCGCTAGTTGCAACTGTGAAAGTGCACAGAGTGTCTAAATGGTGGTGGAACGCCAGGAGGAAGGTGAGAGCGCGTACATGGAATGGGGACCGTAGTGGTGAAGGGAATACAGATGGATGCTGTGACAAAAGTCTGTGCTGATGCATCTACCGCTAACTTTGGTGTGGTGAGTGGATGAGGGACTCACGAGAAGGGTGGACAGTATGGCTGATATTGATCGGGTTTCAACATGAAGTTAGGAAATTCGCGTTGTGCTTGTTGTGCTCGTCCTTGATTGTCCCATAAGACTCTACTTGGACGTTCGGCCCACACGTTCATTTTCAGCAACCCGAATAGAGCGGTCGAATCCCCAACGGGCAGCGCGCCTCCTCGCGCCAGTGCCAAAGCGCTGTCCAGACTTCATACACAAGACATACGCTACGGCTGCGAAGTCGATGTTGTTCCGAGGTTTGACCTGACAGCCCGTGGATCCATGTCACAATCGCCGAGCATGACAGCGCAAATAATAGAGATTGGGGAGCTGCAAGCAAGGTTAGCATCATACCAGACAATGTCGCCCACTCGCTTACCAGTAACTTGAATCCCAGGAAGGATTTCCCACGAAGAACAGCAGCAGAGTACATGACGCAGCATCACAGGTTTGTGGGACGGAATGGAACATGGAAAACGGCGCACAGATAGGTGACGAATTTGGGACAGATAATCGGTGATATCATAGCATTGTCTCCAAAATAGCAACACTGTTGCAAGCGAGAGCGTCGACAGGAATGTGATGTTGTGAAATGTTGAGACGGGGAAGGTCATAAAAAGGTCTCGCCAAATGGACAGGGCATGATTAATTATTGGGTGCGGTTGTGCTAAAATGCAGATCCCGCGAGCAAGTCACGAGCGGATGCTCATGGGACGGTAAGAGTTGTGGGATATCTATGTCGAGTCAAGACTAGGTCCTTGGCATCCAATAGTTCAGTTGGACACAAGTGCAAACAACCCACTTTTGAATCAATAGAGTTCCTTCAGAGCGGACTTGCATAGACTTGTACAAATCATATAACCGGTCACAATTCGCTGCTTTCCAATATCATGAGCATATTCTGCGCGGATTGCCAGCAACGAGAAGTTGTGCTGCTCGCAGTGGTAAAGGTGTACCTCAGACCGGAAGCACCCGATTTACTTGGAAGTTGCACTGAAGTTTGAAAAGCGATGTACAAGCTATATGTTGCGGCATGCGGGACCATGAGTCCATGACCTCCTTGTAAACATTTTTTTTGCTCCTTGTTTATTGTCCGTTGGGGCGGCGCCCTATGGTAGACAATACATACACTATTTACTCTTTCCAATGATTCTTGTGTTTCTCTATTGTTGGGACTCGTTCATTGGTCCTGGCCGTGGCGCGGACTGTAGCACTAGCTGAAGGTGATGATATGGTGGTTACATTGGACTGCGGGTGATGTTCCTTCTGCTTATCTCCGTTCCTTCTCCTTCTCCTTAGGTGGTGTCACGTCTCCGAATACCGTTTCGAATCGTCTCGTGCTCGCGATGAACTTGAATAACGGTTTTAGGCACTTGACCTCGTTTAGGATGTGCTTCACATGGTGCGCTTTCGTTCCCAGTTCCGCTCTCAGCATGTTTCGTTGTCTGGTGTAGGCTGGACATGCGAAGAGGAAGTGGTGCACTGATTCTTGGTCCTTCGTTGCATTGCTGGCACGTCGCCGTGACCGCCTTCGTTATGCGGTGAAGGTGTTTGTTTAGGGGTGCATGGCCTGTTCGGAGCTGAATAGGAGGGAGCTGTGGCGTCTTGGAAATTTGTCGATGATGTCTGCGAAATGTTTCGAGGGCTTGTAAACAATATTAACACATTGATGCTGATAACAAGCGCGTGGGCACTGATAAGGGGAGGTCTAGGTCGCGTGACTGAACTCTCCTTCTACACGGTATTTAACCTGTCAAACACAAGTATAACACATACTAGGACGCACCATAAAGGACGACTTGAAATGAAGGGTGCCCACACCAAACGAGCTGCGCGATTTACGCCCTTGTATCAGCGTATCGTGTTCATACATATCGGGCTATAATTCTGTAATGGAAGTCCTCGTCCCGTGGTCAAGGTTCAAGGAAAATATATGTAACATCAGTTACACACTATCTGCAACCGAGTGATTGGATACATGATAATTGTATCATCTGCGGTCCAAAGCGACCGCAGCCAACTTACGTGTGGATTAGCGTATGTGAGCTTGATATTCTATGCGAATTGTGAGAAGTTGGAGTTGAAGGTAGAGAGGTAAAGGCGGAAGTGCACAATCGAAGCTGCGCTAGACGAGGTGTAGGAGGGTCCAGGAATCCAAGGCCTCCTCGTGAACAATATGTTCATCTGGCCACAAATGCGCAGGGTCAAGGTGACGAGGAAGGGTCTACTAGTGGGCAGCGGAATACAGCATGCAATGAACCATGTTGCACCGCCTGCAAACATGTGTGACAACCATCAATATGCTCCCTTACTGATAGGAGATACGCGTAGCGCCTGTGGCAGACTTGAGCATTCTATCTGCATAGCATTTAGGCTATGCATGAAACAGTACGTCATAACCCACAGGAAACATCCTTAAAAGGTGACTTAAAATGCATATTAGCCGCTTCCGCGATTCCCACCATCCGTCCCTTGCACTACTGATTTGACTGATCGTGAGTGATGGTTTATATAGGCTCTTCTTCCTGGTGCGAAACTGACCACTCGCTTGCGAGTGATTGGACGTGAAGATCGCCTGCGCATTCTCATAACAGCGGTTTAGCTTTTATATACATAGTTTTTAAAGCCGCCCGAATTCCTGTAAGCAAAGTTTCTTAGCACCTGTATTAGCACAAATTAACGTGAATGACGATAGGTCCATCGACTCACCGACAATCTTTACACCTGTCGAATAATTCGCTCTTATCGCAATATATCCTGGTAGGCTCACGCACCCATAGTCCACGGTCTCCCCCCGTTCCATGGCGCCAACCGTATCTTCCCTGACTTGTGAGAAATAACAGATGCCAGTAGTTACTCCGCGCCAGATTATACAAGGCCACACTGACTGGGTACGAGGTGTTGTACACCTGCGCGGCGGACGACGCATCATCACAGGATCAAGGGACGGCTCACTCAGACAATGGGATCTGAAGAAAGGCACACAGATAGGCGTCGACTGGCGGGATATAGGGGATAGGGCAGCAGTGTGGACTATATCATTGTCTCCAGACGGAAACACTATTGCAAGCGGGAGCTGGGATGGGACAGTGAGATTATGGGACATCAAGACGGGAGATGTCGTGGCCAAATGGACAGAGCGCGCCGAGGTTATGCGGTCAGTGTGCTGGGATGCGGATAGTGAGCGAGTCGTGAGCGGATCCCTGGGCGGAATGGCAAGAATTTGGGACGTCCAGAGCGGCGAACGCGTCCTGGAAATCAAGACTGGACACCACTATGTATTCGCGGTGATATACTCGCCCGACTCGACAAAATTCGCGACAGGCGGGTTAAACGAGAACGCAGTAAAAATATGGGATGCCAAGACGGGCGAGCTAGTTGCCACACTCGAACACGATCGACCAGTTTGCAGCCTGGCATGGACGTCGGATGGAAAGAGGCTCATATCCGGGTCAATCTCGATTAGGATATTCGACACAGCCACTTGGCTGGAGATCGCCATTCTCGAGGGTCACAAAAACTGGGTTCGCGCCTTCTCCTTGTCTCAAAACAACCGCCTGCTTGCGAGTACATCATCGGATAATACAGCGCGTCTATGGGATCTCGATACAAACCTCCCAATTGGTCAACCCCTCCAACACCCAGAGGATGTGCACTGCATACTCTTTTCCGCTGACGAAAAGCTGTTAACCACTGGTTGCGAGGACAAAATGACGTACGTGTGGGATATCTATGCAATCCTACAAGAAGCTGGCCTCAAAAACCTACTTCCCATTCCTGATGTAAATTTCATGGCTCTTTGTTAAAGACAAAACTAATCTCCCACTTGCAGGTCGTAATTGAACGGTCGTTAACGGACGTACGTGTCGTGTTCTCGACTTTTTCAATCATTGTAACATTGATGGTTCTAGGCGGATGATACGCAAGGTACAACCCAACTTGAAAATGCTCATCGACCGCTACAGGGATACATCATTGATGACATCTCAGATAGTGCCTATGTGTGTCGCAATCACAGTAATTCACTTTTATATATTCTGACGTTTACGCTCTTAGTCCTCCGCAACGCATCATCATCCCAACACCAACGAGACACCGCAACTCCAGCAACGCTCAAGACGAAATTCCATTTCTCATCACGGCCGTAGTCTCGTAGGAGTTGCTGCACAACAGGACAAACGGGTATGTCTTTCTTGGTCTTTCCTACCGCCTGGATGCGACAATCTCTGTCCAGGCATTGGTTGTTGCGTCACGGCCGGAACCATCGACTGTTCAGGCCAAACACATCAAGAACCCCAAATGGTGGGTCCGTATTGTGTTGTTTCTCTGTTGCGTGTCTACTGTTACCGGCGACAGTCATTGCACTTCATAGACAATCGTCGTCTCATCATTCAGTTCATCCATAGAATTGTAGTACATATATGCATATTTCGCTTCTCTATCCATAATATTAATGACCATCTATCATACTATGTATCTCATCTTAACTTGTTTGTAACATGTCCTTTTCACATCTAATCGTCCGCTTTCGATAAGCCAACCAAAAGCCTGATCAAGAGCTTGCGAATACACGAAAAGGGGTAGCAAAATACTGCAGAAGATGATGGAAGAGGGAAAGTGCACAAGTATGAATGCGAGACGGGGAGGGTCGTATTTCTAGCTCTAGCATGTTCGAATCATGAATCTTGATTGTCATCCCTTCGTCCGCGGCCGCCGTGGAAACTCGATACCCATGTGTTAAATAGACAAAGTCCATCAAAACGCGCCTCTCACTCCGCGACAGAAACTGTAGTCCTATAAGCGTGTCGCGAACTCTATCAAACCTACTAGTCATCTCGTACAATCTACGCCTCACTGGGCGGACGACCCCGAATAAGCCACAGGATAAAACGTCATGTCGTATACTCTGCAGGCGACATGTCTGACATAGGAATTTGCATGAGGGCACCAGAGCCATGTGTCTGCCGCTTCATCTGCCAGAGATGGCGGTGCATGCGCGTGGCGAGGATCGCGAGGATCATGAACTGGAAACTGTACGTGGGTGTACATTTCAGGTATCGTTAGTAGGAATGTACAACAGGATGTAGAAGCGCGTACTCATGTGATATGGCGTGGTAGGAATACTGAGTGTTTGGAACATCAACAACTCGATCATAAACGTCATTTGGGAGATTCACGCACATGGAGGAGCAGTGATGTGAATATGTTCGCCACCGAGAGCACTTCAGAAAAGGGAATGATCATGGATGAGCACGGAAAAACGGTCTGGCGCGTGAGTGTTGACTCACAAAGACCGCATGTATAATAGAATATGTTATGTTTCACCAGAACAACGTACAGACGGCTTGTGTTTATCCGCCAGTTCTGTATGGCGCGTGTGAGCGTGAGGGTCAACAGTCCTGGGGAGAGCATCTGTTAACGTGTGTTTGTACAGATGTATGCTCATTGTCACCCACCCAGTTCGAATGCGGACAGGAGAAGAAACGGTATGAAGAGCTCGAGACTACTCGATCTCTGGTAGCACCCTGTGATGCCCGGGATCGTGCTAATTGCATCTGTAAAAATGGAGAATCGTTAAATGGTGATGAAATGCCAGGGGAATGGTAAGAGCGCATACATGGTGCGGGGGCAGTAGTGGCGAACGAAATGCCGATAGATGCTGCGACGAAAGTCTGGTTGATGCATTGGCCTCTAGCTTGGGTGTGGTGTGTGGATGGGGGACTCACAATAACCGTGAACAGCATGGCTACGACCAAGATTCTATTGTTATTCCAGAGTGCACATGTTCTGAGGACGAAAAAGCCTGAATGAAACAAATCAGGAATATACATATATTTGGAGGGAAGGAGAGATACCCTCGGAGCAAACGGCTGATAATATGCCGAAACCTGCGAGATAGAGGGGGTAGCCCTTAGCAAGGATATGTACACATGGCTATACTATACAAGTACCTGAGCAAATGTTGTCCAACACCCGGCATTTCTGGCGAAGGCATGCAGTAAGCGTCAATCGTCTCTCATCAAATCTCTACCGCACGTTCACATACACTTGGGGTCTCGTTCGGGATAAAGCTCACTGAAGAACAAGTGTTAATTCATCATCGGGCTATGTGTGCTGGAGCTGAGCGCACAATATAGATTTGTGGCGAGAAGGAGAAAGGGGACATATCGTGTAACGATATAGAGGCCTTTCACCTTGGTCCGGTGGGACACGAGCAGGAATCTCCACTTTCAACAGAATAATATCAACATTAAAACCGAGGTATATCACGGAACAAGTGCAGTACCTCTTCGTGAAGTGAACAAATATAATCATAGGTCTGGATAAGCGAGTTTAACAGGAGAAGGGAATTCATCAGGACAAGCCCACCCAGAATGTAGTTATCGAAACTGGGCTGTGTTAGGACAATGAAGATGGAGTTCAGACAGTACGCACTGTAAACGCACTGATGCGCACATGGATTGCTTAGTATTACTCGCCCTCGTATCGACAAGAAAGATACGCACTGCAAAGAACTGCAAACTCGTCGCTGCCGCGATATCGTCAGCCGAATAGTCTGTCTGCATGCCGAGTCGTTCAAGAGGTAACAATTAGCGAGCTTATTCGCCCCCGATCTCTTATAAGAATGCATAAGCTATGCAATTAGGTAAATCTTGATTCTCGGCAACACAAAGTTTGATTCGAAAACTCGCGTGTGCTGATTGCACTTGTCCCAGGCTGCTGATCTTGAAGCTTCTGAATCGGCCACCTTGTAGGGAGCTAGGGGCTTTCAAAGCTCTCATTTATGAGATCAACTACCCCCAATACTGACTCGGCCCTCGTTGTTTTTTGGGTGGGTAATTGTTACGCTCAATATCTTTGGATCAACGGATATTTCGGGTGACGGTAGCCTTTGACGCTGAGCTGTCAAGTAGACTCAAATCATGAGGAAGAAGGACTGGTTCAGATAGGTACGCACTGCATCATGGTCAGCCGAATGCTCTGATGCACTGCCTGAGGTCGATTAGCAAAGAGACCGTCGGAGCCATGGGTTTGTACACCTTTCATAGACGACTCGGAGGGTGAACAGGAACGTTCAAGTGATCGATGCGATCAGAAACATTCCACGAAAAAAAAGATGTTCGTGCCCAATTCGTGCCAATCTCAACACGTGAGTGACGTGACGCATTTATTTGGCAACAACTTTAAAACCAAACAACGCCTCGGCTACCAGAAATAGCGGCCGTATAAACCAGGATGCCATTCCAGCAAATGCAAGAAGAGGCTCCCGGGTACTCAAATACCCAGAAGACTTTGCCCTTAATCCAAATGTCTCCCTAGAAAGAGCAGCTAACATGCTGTTCCACGCCATCCAAATTTCTCAAAACCTGCCCTACACATGGACTTTGATCGACAACCCACAAGGTACGAATAATGCCAAAGACCTCAGTCGCGACCTAACATTCAATTCAATTACTTCTACTACGTATGGAGAAGTTCAAATATACCTCTTGTTCATGCTAAATCCCGCTCAACCTCTGAACGACGGTATCCGATGGCAAGACC
This sequence comes from Suillus lakei, assembly GCA_016628065.1. Lineage (NCBI taxonomy): Eukaryota > Fungi > Basidiomycota > Agaricomycetes > Boletales > Suillaceae > Suillus > Suillus lakei. The sequence continues at coordinate 2,676 of JABBWA010000219.1, read as the reverse complement.
GATACCGTGCCTGTCCAACATGGTGCACGGGTGCGCGTTTCCCCTCCATAAAACCACTATAACCACTTTCCAGGAACTCGAAGTCGCAGAAGTCAAATTCGGCTTCATGTTCAACGTTGTCAACGTTCAACCCCTAAGACACAGCCATATGGCGCATGTGCCGGCGCACCGTCTCACAGCCCAACCAGTGCTCATCTACTACTCCCGTGTGCCTCCAATCTGTGAGTCCCTCCACCGCCATCTATTTTTCTCACTGCCCCATTGCGTTTTCCCCGACACGCCTGTGACCACACTACATTTCTCGTACCCCAGGGATCGTCCCCATCTCTCTTGAACAAACCCATCAGGCACTACCCACTACGCCATAACCACCGACCTTTCTATGATATGTCATCAACGATAGGGCGGGTCAAAAGCATTCCCACATATCGCAGGTCCGCATCACGACGGGATGTCCCAAGTAGGCATAATACCCCTACCCTACAACTGGACTTTCATCGACAAGCCACAAGGCCCAGATTACCTAACCAGTCGAATGAGACAGATTTTTTGGAAGCGTGGGTGGTTCCGGATGTCACCCTATCATGTCAGGGACGTTTCGTGAAATTATGGAGTTTATTGTGTTGTAGTGAAGCTTTAGCATAATACACATTACCGAGCACGCTCAAATCCTGAATCCACTCATCCGCCTTCGCTCAGCGAAACTATGGATGTTAAATAGACCAAATGCACCTCCCGCCCCGCGACAGATTTCTACAAGTTAGCATGTCACAAATTCTACCAAACCCGCCTCAACCAATTATCTCGTAAAGTCTAAACACGAACGATGCCGAATAAGCCACAGGATAAGGCGTCACGCCATGTACTCTGCAGGCAACATGTTGGTCATAGGAATATGTATGATGGCGCGAGAGCTGTATGCATGCCGGTTCATCTGCCAGAGATGGCGGTGCATGCGCGTGGCGAGGATTGCAAGGACGATGAACTGGAAGCTGTACGTGGACGTGCGTTTCGGATATTGTTAGTAGGAATGCGCAGCAGGATGTGGAGGTGCATACTCATGCAACATAGCGTGGTACGCATACTGGGCGTGCGGAACATCAATGGCTCGATCATAAAGGCATTCGGGAGATTCACGCACATGGAGTAGTAGCGATGTGAATATGTTCGCTACCGAGAATACTTCAGGAAAGAGAATGATCATGGATGAGCACGGAAAACCGGCCTAGCGCGTGCGTGTGTTGACTTACGAAGACCACAAGCATAGAAGAATATGTTATGCTTCAGCAGGACAACGTACAGGCGGTTGTTGGTCATTCGCCAGTTCTGTATGGCACGTATGAGCGTGAGCATCATGAGTCCTGGGGAATGTCTATCAGCGCGCGTTTGTACGTATATATGCTCCTGGACACCCACCCAGTTCGAACACGGAAAGGAGAAAAAATGGTATGAAGAGCTGGAAACTGGTCGAGCTCTGGTAGCACCCTGTGATGCCCGGAATCGTGCTAGTCGCATCTGTGAAAGTGGATAGAATGTTTCAACGGTGGTGGAATGCAAGGGTGAAGGTGAGAGCACGTGCATGTTGCGGGGACAATAGTGGCGAAGGCAATGCTGCAGGATGCCACGACAAAGGTCTGGCTGATGCATTTACCACTAACTTGGGTACGGTGAGTGGCTTGGTGACTCACGAAAAAGGTGGACACCATGGCTGCGAGCAAGATTCTATTGTTGTTCCAGAGCACATATGTTCTGAGGATGAAAAAACCTGGACAAATCAAATCAGGAACACACACATCTTGCGGGGGAATGAGAGGCACATTCGGAGACAACGATTGATAGTATGCCGAAACCTGTGAGAGAAAAAGGGGTAGCCCCTCAGCAAGGACGTGCATACATGGATGTATCATGCACGTACCTGAGTTAATATTGTTCAACACCCGGCATTTCTGGCGAAGTCATCCAGTAAGTCTTCCGAATATCTCATTAAGTCCGCATGTTTACATACACTTGGGGTCTCGTTCGGGATAAAGCTCACTGAACAACAAGTGTTAATTCATCATCAGGGCGATGCGTGCTGGAGCTGAACATACGATATAGATTGGTGGCGATGAGGAGAAAGGGCAGGTATCGGGTAACGATATATAGGCCTTTTACCTTGCTCCAGTGCGACCGAAGTAGAAACGTCCACTTTGAAGAGCATATTGTGAATATCAAAATAGAGGCGTATAACAGAACAAGTATATTACCTCTTCATAAAGTGAACAAGCATAATCATAAACCTAGACAAGCGAGTTCAACAGCCGACGTGAATAGACCAGGGTAAGCCTACCCAGAATGTAGTCATCGACACTGAGCTGTGTTAGGACAAAGAATAAGGGGTTCAGACAGCACGCACCGTATATGTACTGTTGGCACATGGATTGTCCATTATTACCTGCCCTCATGTCGACAAGAAGGAGACCCACCGTAAAGAACTGCAAACTCGTCGCTGCCGCGATATCGCCAGTCGAATACTCCATCTGCACTCGCTCGAGAGGTCAAAAAACGGGTGTCGCGCACACAACATGCATCATCTTATCTCCTGTGAATGAGCTGTGGACCCATCAAGGCGGTGTGTAAATACTGGGGATAGCATTCGAGTTGCAGGCTTGGCTTGATGGCCATGATGGAGCGTTT
>JABBWA010000218.1:0-78594 GCA_016628065.1 Suillus lakei | reverse complement strand
AACTTGACGTGGAGAGTTCATACCCCGTGGGACCCCCTCCACAGGCTCGTTCGTACTCTCTGGGCGTGTACACGCGTTAACGTAGAGAGAATCCTCCAACGCTGCGAAAGGATCTCTTTGAAGGTCAACAGCGAGCCCCACAATGTTGGATCGTGCATGGCATGGACATAAAGGCGCTGAAATCGATATGTTGCTGGATGTCGAGGCAATACGAACGACTCTCTCATAATTAGCGTCCCTCCCAACTGTTCAAAAATCCTGATGTCGTAATCCAACCACCTGACTTGTGCAAGCGATTTTCCGAAGGGAATACACAGTTCCGTAGGAACCTCCAGAAGACGACCACGGAGGGCGTGGCAAGCAGTTTCAATGGGATTATTAGAACATGCCAGCACGAAGGAGATGTACTGATGGCCAATAGCCATAGCCGCCCGCTTGGTCCTTCTTTTGACAGAAGCTCTCATTTGGGATCAAGATCAGGCTCTGTACCTGGACGTGTTCCGATTCCGGCCAGCGTGTTGAGAACTGTGCGTATCGAGGAATGTGTGAGAAAGAGCTCGCGAATGACAGGTCCGCCTGGCTTGTAGCAAACATGAAGATGAGCGTTTGCTTGCACGTCAATGAGAGAGTATTCAAGGGACTAGATCAAGGTCCTGCTTGACCATGTCGCGGTCTCTCTGAGCTGCTCCCTTTCCAGAAAAAACGCAGGCATTTGAGGGCAGCCAAAACCATAGGGTTCTTCCTCCACAGCTTCGATAAGCGAGGTCAAAGGCGGGAGAGGAGCGCTGGGAGGTTCATAGTACACGCACAGGTGACTACATGAGCCATGAATGCGCGAAGCATGTTGAAGTCCTGACACCAGTGGCGAAGATAAGGATCAACAATGCAATCTTCACGTTTGATGTCCGTGACCAAGACCAGAGCTCCATGATGATTCGCTCGATCTCTGGCGTTGTTCGATAGAGATGTGCGACAACACGGGAAGTACGCTGGCCACATAAATGAACCGTATTGAGGTGCTGGCCGCTTCCTGCGAGGTTACACTGTAGATCCTGTGTAGGCGTGCGACTGGGTCATCCCGCGGGACGAGGAAATTATGGTAGAAAAATTGAAGCCATGCAGATCCACCCTCCAATGTGAATGGATGGCATCGGACAGCTTCTGGCGAAATTGGGGTGCACCACGTAACTCCCCCTGATTCTCCCCGCATAGACAACTAATGCCCATGATGGACACCTTAGCGAGCATAATTGAATGTGTGGAATCTGAAGTGATCTCATGGGGACGAGCCCTGGATCGAGATGAACGAAAATAGGGGAATGAGAGTTAGAAAATAAGGACGCAAATGATCAGAAAACTCTTTAGAAGAGATAGAGCGGTGAGCGATTTGAGGGACGTAAGCGACGATAATGATCCTCGTTCGATTTGTTTGACTTGACTCTGGGGCCACAATAAGCACATCGATAGTAACCAACTAGACGGCCGATTTACTCACTTGCAGCCAGGTTGGTAATGATTCCCACTGCGACATGATAGGAGAGTTGAGGATAGGATGCTGATGCAGAGCCTTGAGGCTAGTGTACTTAAGAGGAGGCATCAGGAAGAATAATTGCCTCGAGGCTCCTGCGTGTTCCGCCTTCAGAGAATGATCGGGTGTCCAACTGCACTGCAGCCATGCATGAACCATCCGTGATGCGCGCATAAGTGGGCAGCCGTGACGCGTGTCGTCAACTGCTTTATTTGGTGCTGTGCGATGTTCAAGCACGCATGTATGTAATGCCGTAACCTAGGATAACCCAAACTCGGGTGCTTCGATTTCTGGCCTTACGATCAGGCTGACTCCCTGCTAGTAAATTCACATTTGAGTTTGAGAAAAGTATCCATAAATCAATCTAGACGACCGCCCTTGGTGTACCTATGCCCAGACTGCAGATCTGTATCATCATCCAAAAGTTTCTTGATCGCCATAACGACCGCTGCCAAAATCCAAGAATCAGCAAGACGGCCATGTACGGGTGGGCGATGATGAAACCCTCAGTGTTTGTGAGACTTGAGTTGAAGACCTTTTGTATGCAGTTGTGAGCGATGGAGCTGACACTGACTTAGTAGTAATGCATACCCGAAGAAGGCGCTCCAGAATATTCTCAGAGTGCTTGGAACGTATTTTTGTCGCCGTAGACCTCCTTCGATAGCAGAGAATAGCTGATGGCGTTTAGTTGAATGGGCTGCCCATTAGTATCCCTATCCCAGTAGACCAGACGCTATCCATCTATTAGCTATGACGTATGAAAAGAACAGGAATTCCAATTTACTTACATTATGATCAGCAATCACCACCTTTGCCTGATCCTTGACCTTCACACCATACATACTTTTCATCCAACTTCCCCATTGATCAGCGTCCATCCACGTGAATACTACATCTTGTCTGCCAACATAGCTCTTGCGCAAGCGCCACTCTTTGCGATATCGTTCAACTTCGATGAGACATCATTTTGGGCGTCGTTGGGCGTAGCAGCGATCACAACGAGCGGGTTGTGTGGAGCATTCATTACCTGTTGAAAACACATCGCGCGAGAGCTCGAGGGAGGTTGGCAGGCGGTTGGCGAAGAGCCAAGTGCTAAGTCCGTCAGAAAATGGATGAGTTGAAGACTGAGATGGGTTCCTTTGGGTCATTATCTTTGAATGCCAGGATGGCCCAGGATTCTAACGTTGGGATGTCGTAGCGAGTAAAGAGTTCCTTGGAGGATGATACAAATACCGGGGGCGACCCGAGGAGCAATTGAGAGTCTTTAGCGACCTCACTCTAAAACATGGTCAGTAGCGCAAAACAAGACACACAATGGGGTGCACGTACGACAATATGTCATTTGATGAAGAAAGTAGGAGGATGTACGCAACAGGATTTTCCTGAATAACCTTGTCAAGATCATGAGCACTTATTTGTTGCATCGTCCTGTAGCAGACATCAAAAAGCGCCTCATAGCTTTGGGAGAGTTTTCCTTACGGAGATGCTGCCTTGTCAGCGAAAGCCACAAGTGGCTCGTATTTCTACTTCCTGTGTACTCTGTCTTTGCGCCGTGAGAATAGTAGAACAGCATAGGATAACCTGTGACCCCTTGCTTCGAGCATAGCGACTTAAACTCATCACAATTGACTTCCGCAATATTGAGCTTGTGTTGCATGCGACGAGCAACCTGTGTCCACGTTGGAGCAAGTTTCTTGCAGTGTCCGCACCTAATAACGAATGTTAAGGCAAATTTCGGCCTATCATCGATGCACATACCACGGTGCAAAGAACTTGACAAATGTAGGCGCCTGGGCCACAAAGTTGTCAAATGTCTCGCTAGTTAAGGATATCACATCTCCTGAAGGGTTGGATTCCACCTGCGACGCCTGAATCACCCAAATTCTCGTCTACTGGAACGATCTCTGCTGCCATTTCCTCCTGCTCAACCGTAGTAGAGGATGTCAAGGAATTTGCGGTAGGTTCAGCACGCGCAAGAAGGAAGTCTACAAGGATATCGAAGTTCGCGATCTTTAGTGAAGATCTCTACAAACTGCCCGTTCCGGTAGAGGTTCATTGAGGGTATCCCTGTAACACCATTCTCGGTGCACAAGTCTTCCACAATTGAGAAAGTCTGTTAGTGGCTCGGGGAACTTGGAGGGCTCGCCCACCTCCATTCAACGCGCAATTCACCTGCGCCATATGTATCCCTAGATCGGGTTCTTCTTAAATTCGTCTAATACACGGTTCCATGTTGGTTCAAAGTTACGGACAATGACGACAATATGGGGAAAAATGTTCGATGAACCTACTCTCCTTGTTGAACAGAAATAAGGCTTCCTGTGAAAAAGGACGTACCAAACTCCCATCTGCAATGGTCTGCTTGAAATCTTGAGGGGTCAGGACCTGTGAGCCTGCCGCCGGGGCCGCAGCGGCTTGAAGCACGAACCATGTCGTGAAAAGCGACAATGGCGAAGGTAATATAGTGAATCTCATGCCAGCATGAACTCCAGACTACTACCAGTAGTCCTGAGTCAAGGGTGTGGTGACTTGGTGATGGTAGTTTGAAGCGAAGTCGTGGGTGGCGTAGTAAGCGCTTATGCTGGCAATGCAGTATAATTTAAGATAAGCTATGTATTATTTGGTTCTTGCTCACTGCCATGATCGATGGAGACATACTACTACTCTCATTTCAATCACGCCGTCGTTCATGTCGCTTTATTCGATGGTGTGACAAACGCTGCCGCCATCAGGTCTCGTATTGTTCAGGCCGCTAGAAATCTCGGTATCGATGGGAACACTGAACGTGAAGCTGTCAACTTCGCCTTCATTGATGCACGGCTGGTAGGAATCTTGACTCCAGTCTTGATGCATGATTTTACTGACTACGTGTCCCAGATATCAAGTCCACTTCACCTTCAGACAGCAATTTACCAGGCGCTTTTGTCAGAGGCGCAGGGCCAACTTCGGACTAAAACTGTCCACTCAGAGATATTATGGGCACTGAACCCCACCAATAATGTACGCGTAGCCATCTGCTCTATGATTGGTCGATTTTACTCATTGAGTAGATTACTGAAGCCATCCGACGATATGGGGTATCAGATGCGTCGACCACACTCGTTGTTGTCCGCGTAGATGTCTCAGATACCCCTGATCTACAGCGTCGCATGTGTGACATTATCCAAGGGTCTATGGTTCCTTTTCAAGTGCTGGGCCAAATGACGGATTGGTCAATTATCAAAAAGGTGTGTAGCAACAGATCAATGCGATATCAAAAATCTCACCCCCTTTCCAGCATTATAAGTTAGACTCAGAGCTTGCCTTGAAAGAGGTGCAAGGAAATCGGGATCGAGAGCATTCCATCATCGACAATATTGTTGTAAGTTCGGTAGCAATGAAGAATGTCATGGCATGAGTTCGATTACTGGTGACATCCAGGAAGTCATCCGTATCACCCACATACTTGACAATGTTAGGGTATGATATCTTTTGACACGCCATGACGAAATATGATGGCTGACATGTGACGATACAATAATGGCTGACAGCGGTTGACGATGCTGGCAATACTGTCAGCCTCCAATTTCTGGTTAACATATATATACGCCTCCGCCTCCACTGAACGCCCAGTGTACTGCTTTCATCTTTCCATCATCTTACTTTACTATGTCTCCCACATCCACTCTCATGTTACTTTCCGCAGTGCATTCAACTACCGTCCTCTCGGGGCCTTTCGTCACTCCTTCGACTATTCCGCCCGCCAGCACGACTGTCCTTACCTATGATCTTTGGAAAGGTGGTCTCGTGTGCTTCGCAGTCGCTATCGTTTCTGTGGTAGGATATTTCTACCGTCGTCGTCGCAAAGGCACGATGTCCAAGCCCAGCCTTGCGCTACCAGTCATTTTCTCCCGTGATGATACAGTGCTTTGCTCGCCGTCTGACACGCCATATGATACATCTCTGGACTGCGATCGTTCAGTACTCCAGTCTGGAAGTAATCAAATGGTCAAGCATGCTGCCTCCACATGCAACGTTGACGTAGTACGTAGCTATTCTCTTATCGTCACGGCTCCAAATGAGGCTGACATTGTATGGTTCCAGGTTACCATGGTCCAAACCGGCAATGCGGAGACCATTCAAGTAACTGAGGATCAACTGCGTGTCGATAAGTATGGCAAGGTAGAGGCAGACCACGATTGTGGAGTTCAGGTATGTCATATGGTCTCGCATCATCATAATCAACCGTTTAATGTTTTCCCCATAGCTTTCAGTCCCTACTATCGCTATGACTGTCGCCGACGAATATTTCGTCAGTCCATTGGTGCGTAACTCGGCCTCTTTTCGACATCGGTGGCTGACCGCAGTACTTCTACAGTCATTCAAGTGTGCTTTAGGTCAGTTCAACAAGAAAGAAGACGGACCCGAGCATGAGGAAGTCGATGACGATATCTCAATTTACTCTTCAGAATCAGCAGATGCCACTCTTCATGATTCTCTACTGTCAGAGACCGCCGAACGACACGTAGACATCCCCGAAATCACTCTCGAGTATCACATGACTGTCGTTGCATGCGAGCGGCCTGCTCGATCCTACAACTTTGACATTTCCGTCGTCGGTACAAACGCTTCGGGGCGGTGCCTTCCTTACTCTACCAGGTACTCTACACTCTCCTTTGACCCTTCCCGCTGGACCACGTTCCCCTGATGACCGCCGATATGGTCTTGTCGAAATGTCCGACTTGGCTAGTGCACTCGCGATTAAGCTCGATCCTCCTCCCTCAGACATAGTTCTTCAGGCATTCGACATGTCTCCCGTCGCCCCCATTGCCCGTCGCCATGGTCAAGTGGATTTCAGCAAGTACGCGGATGCCTTTAACGCGGAAAGTGGCACCCCCTCGCGATGTCACCGTTTTCTTGCTAAAACGCATCTCTTCGGTGAAGAGGAGGACTATCAAGATATCAACTCCCGTCTGATGGACGATCTTCTGCAGTCCATCGACGAGGAAGTCGAATTTTACAATAGCTTCAGCTGTGACGAAGAGTGCGATAACATCTCTGACGACACTTGTCCAGCGAGGAAACATACTTCTCCAACATGGGACTACTTGGACTTCCTCGAGGACGAGACTCGTTTTTTTGCGGCCCAAGAAGATGTCGACTTGCGCCTGGAGCTAAGTGGCTCCAACGAGCAACTTTCTCCGACGCCCAAATGTTTTTCCGAGGGCTGCATCCTAAGCTCCATTTCCAAACAGGGTGAGTACGGTGCCGACGACGAGCTCACACCAGACCTTCAGCAGCTCCCCACGGACGAATGGGAAACATCCCTAAACCACGTCTCTGGTGGTACCTCAGAGTCCGCGATTCTCGACCTTATCCGACTTCTTGACGAACAGACTGTCCATGATTCAATCCGAGAAGTCAGCAGCGACGGCTTCGACCTCCTTCGGTTTGTCAATGAGGACTTGCGACTTTCTGCGGATGATAAGTATCCAGTTGTCGACTTCTACCGCGACGACGATTGCGACGACGAGAATTACCCCAGGTTTGTCGCGACCGCGTCCGAGTCAAAGTCCTCGTTGTCGGAAACTGAAGATGAATCTATTGACGATTACGGCTCGACTCCCTCCCTGGCTTCCGCCTCGGATATGGACTCAGAGGATGAGGAAGTCATCATCGCTCCAATGACAGGTCGCACCAGCCCCCCTCTCTCTGGTTCTAACCACCGTCGCTCACCTGCTGGATGCTTTTTGTCACCCCCGCCACCTCGACTCAATGCGGCTACCTGATTGATGCATGTTCGTGCATCAATGTCACTAACGGTGAGCCACGAACGCAGAGTTTCTGCAGGTCCTTTGTTGAGGGCTGTGTTCCGTTCACCGACGAACATTGGTCTGGGATCTCGACCAATGTCAGTCTCGCGTCTACGGAACTCTCGAAGCTCGACCTTGATCTTCGATTCAGCGGCAATGCCATGAGGCCGTAGAGTCTTGTATCGAGAACGAGGGGTCCTTTCGGAACTGGATCGACAGGGCGATCTGTCAAGGGCACGTCTCGATCGCTGGATTTCTACATCTCCACTGTCGACCTCCACCTCCCAGTTTCAACTCTGACGCGACATTCTTTCCAGCAGCAGATTTTTTTCGAACTTGCATCGTCTCGGTTTCAATTTGCATCTCATTCTCGATCTGTCTCGATCTCATACAGAAAACGACAAAACCCTATAATTGCATTCTTCAGTTTCTTGGTCTTCCTCTTTGGTCTTTTTCCTATTTTTTTTTCTCTTCACCTTTAATTTTTTGAGCTTGTCAGTTTTATTGTTGTATTTTGCAGCATCACGAAATCCCCTCATTCCTGATTTTTGTAAGATCCCTAACTCCCCTCTTGTTACCACCTCACTCACCGTCTCTCCGATTGATTGCAGTATTTCATCATATTCCCCGCGCACTTGCGTTATCACCCTTGTATGCTTTCTGACTTCTTGCGCTTTCACCACCATGCTTACGACCCTTTCACGCTCCGCTTCTTAGCAGTTTACTCTTGCAGTCGTCAGTTCATTTTGCAGCACTCCAACGTATCCGCACATATCCTCGCGTCATCATCTTTGTAAAGTTATCCATTCTTCGTGCCTTCTATGACTTACTCGTGGTTTCTTATGCAGCTCCAATCAGTTGCCAACATCGTCTTGCAGCAGTAGTATCCAAACGCCATATTTTGTCATCCTCATGATACACCTGATTTGCTCGCATTTTCTGCCCCGGTTGTTCAAGGCCACCTTCGCAACCCTGAATTGTTTTACAGCCTCCATAAAACATGACGGGCCTCCCTTACGACGACAACATCGTGCGTGATGTTTCTGCGGCCTTGCGATGGTCTCTCGCAAAGTTTCAGTAATTTCCGGTCATCATTGCAAGCCCGTCTCAATTCGCAGTTCAGCACCACGTGATACCTCAGCCCACTCCTGCCTTCCGCTGTCCTTGCGTGGTTCCAAATGCTTGTGGGTCTTACGAGCTTACCACACCTTGGTCAGTCGTGGATATCCTCCTCTTCTTCTTCTGTGTTGCAGTTCAGCACCGCATGATATCTCAGTTCACCCCTGCCTTCCGTCGTTCTTGCGTGGTTTAAAACGCTCGTAGCTCTCTATGAGCTTACCACACTTTCTTGCACTACTTCGGTTGGTCGTGGATATCATCATCCACTTTTTCTGCGTCGCAGTTCAGCACCGCATATAACTCTGCCCATCCATGCCTTCCGTAGCCCTTGCATGGTTTCAAACACTCGTAGCTCTTTAGGAGCTTGCCGCCCTTTCTTATCATCATTCTCTTTACGATCTTACCACACGTTCATGCACCACTTCGGTTGGCCGTGGACATCATCATCCTCTTCTTCTGTGCAGCAGTTCAGCACCGCATGACACCTCATTCCACCCTTGCCTTCCGTCGTCCTTGCATGCTTTCAAACGCTCGTAGCTCTTACGAATTCACCACACTCTCTTGCATCACTTCGGTTGGTCGTGGATACCATCCTTGTCTTCTTCTGTGTCGCAACTTGCCATCGTATGATAGCTCATCCTACCCTTGCTTCTCGATTGCCCCTTTGTTGTCAGTGTACAGCACCTGGCAATGTGTCCTGTACGTCGAGTGCAGGCATATTCGCAACCATGCATGATCGCCCTTGTTTCCAGGCGTTCTTATTCTACCGCACTGGATAGCAGAGGCCCACTTTGACCTGCGACACTCACCGCCACTGTCATTCCTTGACTGTGGCTCCCCATGACATGACATGTCTACTACGCTCGTAGCGACTTGTGGAACCGCATGATGTACACGACCAGCCGCCACGATCCTTCACACTCCGTTATAGCCATTGACGACCTGTTCCGACTAACCGAGAACCTTCACGACCTTTACGACTTTCACGACTTTCACGACTCACGACTTTCACGACTCACGACTTTCACGACTTCACGACTTTCACGACCTTTTACGACTTCTCATGACCCTTCACGACCTTATCAAGATTCTTCACCGACTCTCCCGACCTTTGCGACTTGTCGAGACCCCTATCACCTTGTATGTCTTGCGTCCTATGTGACGATCCACGGAGATCCGACTCAACGCGCCCTTCCTGCAGCAGCCTTTGTGTGACAAGTTGCTCAGTCGCACGAAACGCAAGCGTTTTATGGCCCACCGACTTCATCGCCTCCGCAACCTCTCATGACTCTCGAGACCGTTCATAGCCTATTTTGCCCATCCTATCCACCATGCCCTGCTGCAAACATAGGTATGAATGAACACTATACCTTCAATATCCTTTTGACTCACCACCTGCAGTTCGGCGAATTGCATCCTTCACTTCAACTGTATCATGACCCCCGAGACCATTCGTGGCCGATTTTGGCTCTTCTATCCACTACGACTGCTGCAAACTTTGGTACGTGAACAACTACTACAACACCCATTCTCCTATTGATCTCGCCCGCAGTTCGGCGACTTGCACCCTTTTCAACTTCACTTTTATAACTTTTTTCGGCGACTTGCGCCCTTCAACTTCACATTCATACCTTCTTTCTGTCTTTTTTATACTCTTTTATGGCAGTACCTTTGTAATTTTGCGAATATGATCATCCCGCTGCCAAGTCATAGCGTGAATAAGTTCGTTCGTTTACCAAGTTCTTGATCTTTGGCGACGGAAACCTCGATATGAGACCTCTGACTTCGTAAGGTGCTTTGTCACTTGAACCATCAAAAATTCATATGTAATGTACAAGTGATGTACAAACGTAAAGGACCCCAAGGGTCCCAGTCGTGGATCAAACACATACGGAAACTCGCATCAGCTTTACAACCGCTTTCCACCTATCATGGCGAGGCGCTGAAGCATCGCAAACCAGCCGCCCTTTGGCACGATGGGGCCAAACAACCACCCTTGCAACCACGCAGCGATTCCACCTGAAAACGTCATAAATATTGATACACTGCAACTATCAAGAACGTACCTTTCGTTGGTCCCAAAGGCCCAAACCCAACTATGCGGAGAATCGTGAGAAGAATCCCTTCAGCAAATAGCATGCTAATCACAATGCCTGAGAGGGCAAACACGAGGTGCGGATGCTGCTCGCGAACGTCTCCTGTATCATTGTTTGATATTAGGTCATCAACGTTCCAGAACGGTCATTTAGTCGTGACGTACCGATGGTCACAACAACATGTTTAACACTGGACTTGAGAGAACTGGTGAGACTTTTTAGGAGTTCACTGCTCAGTCCGAGCTTGCCGACGACCTGTAGAAAACACTCCTCGACACGATCGAGAACCGTATTGATCATGGCCATGCGTTTCTCGTGACCAGGAGCCTCATCGGGTGGCGGAAACTGCTCTTTGAGTTCTTCAAATAGGGCACTGAAGGTGTTTCCAAGATCTTTTAATACGGTGTAGAGAGGAATGCCGCGTTGTTCTGCGGCTTCTTTGACGACTTGGTGCATAGTTGTAGCTGTGCTAGTGACACTATCCACAGACTTCCTCAACTCGGTCATCTTGTCGGAAGGGTAGCATTCACTGGCACGCTGGAAGAATTCGTCTGTACACCCTTGGATATTTGGACCGAACCCGATAACTTTGTCCCAGCAGGACCTTCCAGCGTTTGGAAAGTGCAATCCCTCGTACAGCGTGTATGCTGAAGCAGGTAATGACCCAATTTTTTCTGTCAGGCTGCCGACCGTGACGACGCCTTGATGAATAAGTGGGTGATCAAATTGACCATATATAGCGCCTGCGACTTGCGATGGTTTCTCAAAAAGTGCTGTCGATAATTTCTGACATCAGTACATGATTCAAAAACAGTAGCCATGGCTGTACTCACACTTTCTCACTACTCCCCATCCTTTTCCCATGTTAAAATACAACGTTTATCGTAAGATAAGAGTGTAACATACCTGTCTCAGCGATGGTGCTTTTGTCAGAGGAATTGGTACATTCTTCAACATTGCTGGAAGCACTAACTGGTTGCAGCGTTGAGGCTAGGGTAGAGAACCACTGCATCGCAGTATAGTAGAGTACACGGTGCTAGGATAGACAATCGTTGGCTCACTGTGCAAGGCACTGGACCTATAAGGACCTATACCAATCGATTCACCCAGTCACTTATGTAACAAGTTGATAGTTGAACATGATGGCAGCCTTGAGGCCAACTCCAGGCTACATGTAAAATATACCGCGGTGGAGCGCGCGTTATGATCGGTGTGTTTAGTGACCAGTCTGAGGGTACGTGTATGACACTGAGTGGGCGATGATCAAATTGTTTGCAAATTGAGATGTAGAGATGATGATATCGATGAGTCGATGTGCAGAACCTCGATCCACGCATTTCAGCCTTCCTTCCCAGGTTGCAGCCTTCCAATGCCAGCATCAAATATCTCTGCGTGCGCCTTATGTAACACTGCAACAGCACTCGGTAGGCATTAAACTAGATAGAGCCCCCCCAAGGTACACTCGTCGCAGTTCAGCTCAGCCGCCCACCCTTGCTTCTAGGCTGTTCCCCCCCTTTTTTTTGCCGGTATGCAGCATCTGCCTGCACGTCAGGTGCAGTCTTCTTCACAACCATGCATGGTTGCTTTTGTTCATGCACATGTTTTACCACACCGGATAACAGTGGCCCACTTGGACCTGCACTCACTGCCACCGTCATTCCTTGATGGCTCCCATGACATGATATATCTACTATGCTTGTAGCGACTTGCGGAATTGTATGATGTACATGACCTGCTGCCACGATCCTTCACACTCTGTTATGGCCTTTGATGCTTGTTCCGACCTACCGAGCATCTTCATGACATTTATGACTTTCACGACTTTTCACGATTTTCACGATTTTCACGACCCCTGACGACTTCTCATGACTCTTCACGACCTTATCAAGGTTCTTCATCAACTCTCTTGGCCTTTGCAACTTTTCGAGACCCCTATCACCTTGTATGTCTTGCGCTCTGCATTACGATCCACGGAGATCCGACTCAACGCGTCCTTCCCGCCGCGGCCTTTGTGTAACGAGTTGCTCAGCCGCACAAAATGCAAGTGTTTTATGGCCCGCCAACTTCATCACCTTTGCAATCTCTCATTACTTTCGAGACCGTTCATAGTTGCCCCTCCGATCCGCTATGGCCTGCTGCAAACATTGGTACGTGAATGACCACTATACTTTCAACCCACTTTAAGTGACCGCCTGCAGTTTGGCGAATTGCATCCTTCACCCATCATGATCCCCGAGATCATTCATGGCCGATTTTGACTCTTCTATCCACTACAGACTGCTGCAAACTTTGGTACGTGAACAACTACTACAATGCCCATTCTCCTATTGATCTTACCCCGCAGTTCGGCGACCTGCACCCTTTTAATCTACTTCAACTTCAACGTTAACTTCAACTTCACTTTCATAACTTCTTTCGGCGACTTTCGCCATATGATTCAACTTCACTTTCATACCTTCTTTCTGTCTTTTTTCTACTCTTATGGCAGCACCTTTGTAAATTTGCGAATACGATCATCCTGCTGCCAAGTCATAGCGTGGATGAGTTAGTTCGTTTACCGAGTTCTTGATATTTGGCGACGGAAACCTTGATGAGACCCCTGGCTTCATAAGGTGCCTTGTCACTTTAAGCATCAAAAAATCATATGTAATGTACAAGTAATGTACAACAATTAATGTACAAACGTAACAAACCCCGAGGGTCTCAGTCATGGATCAAACACATATGGAAACTCGCTCCGGCTTTACAGCCGTTTTCAACCTATCATGGCGAGGCACTGAAGCATCGCAAACCAGCTGCCCTTCGACACGGCGGGGCCAAACCACCACCCTTGCAACCACGCGGCAATTCCACCTGAAAACGTCATATATATTGATGTACTGCAACCATACAAAAACATACCTTTGATTGGTCCCAAAGGCCCAAACCCAACTATGCGGAGAATCGGGAGAAGAATCCCTTGGGAAGATAGCACACTAATCACAATGGCCAGGAGGGCCAACGCCACGAGGTATGGATGCTGTTCGCAAACATCTCCTGTATCATTGTTTGATATTAGGTCGTCAATGTTCCGGAATGGTCATTTAGTTGTAACGTACCGATGGTTACAACAACATGTTTAACACCGAACTTGAAAGAACTGGTGAGACTTTTCAGGAGTTCACCGCTCACTCCGAACTTGCCGACGACCTGTAAGAACCACTCCTCGACACGATCAAGAACCGTGCTGACTGTGGCAATGCGCTTCTCGTGACCGGGAGCCTCATTGGGTGGCGGAAACTGCTCTTTGAGCTCTTTAAATAGGGCACTGAAGATGTTTTCGAGATCTTTGAACTTCCGAGATCAGTACATGATTCGAAAACAGTAGTCATGGCTGTATTCACACTCTCTCACTACTCCCCATCCTTTTCCGAGGTTAAAATGCAATATTTGTTAAGATAAGAGTACAGCTTACCTGTCTCGGCAGTGGCACTTTTGTCAGAGGAATGGGTACTTTCTTTAACGCTGTTGGAAGTAACTGGTCCCGGCATTGATGCCAGATTAGAGAACCGTTGCATTGCAGTATAGTGCTAGGATAGATGACTGTTGGCTCACTGTGCAAGGTACTGGACCTATATATAAGGACCTACATGATTCGATTCACCAAGTCACCTATGTAACACGTTGATAATCGAACCTGATGGCAGCCTTCTGGCCACATGTAAAATACACCGCGGAGCGTGTGTTGTGATCGGCGTGTTCAGTATGAGGCAAGTATGAGGGTACGTGTATACATGAAATGTTACGCGTACTTGGTTCTGTAGGCGGAAATCAAATTGTATGCAAATTAGGCTGCAGTGATGCAGAGATGTTATTGTTAGACAACTTCGATCCAAACTCTCATTTAGGTCAAGGCCTTCTTTGCAGCACGCACTGGTGCCACCCTAACACGGCAACAGCACCTCGGCAGGTGTTGTTACACATCAGGGAGCCATTAACCATAGTTAGGGTATATTCCATGATGCTTCCATCATCATACCTACTTTTCTCTGTTCATATTCTTGCATCCCAGGTATTTATGCCAAAAGATCCAGCTCTATTCGTTGCAACTGGCATTAATGCAGATTAGTCTACTTCGTCATGAGAAGCAGAAGCTACCCAACAACGGTGGTTCCACGAGTATGATCATCTTGTTGCCAAATCATGAACGTGAGTGGCCATCAGAGAATTGATGAGTCCGTGATATGGTAGCTGTGAGAAATATAGTGTGAAATAATGTTGCTACCGCTGAATAAACCCATGTATACGGCAAGAAATATTAGTGATCAGTACATAGCAATAGATGTCTGAAAATTCATTTTACCATGAGGAGTTCGCGACAAGATAACGACATGGCGCCGTCGCAGCGATCAATGTGCAATAGCATCGTTAAGTCATACTTGTTGACTCATACCATATCCCTTCATTTATGTTTTAAACTACAACGTGATATAAGGTGATATAAGACTTTATCGTGGACAGCACCGTTAGCAATTGTAACCTAAAATAGATTCTTATGAGAATTTCCGACAAGGTCATGAATTCGTGTAATTAGGTACTGTTTGGTGAGCAACATCATATTCCTTCATTTATATTTGACTTACAAATCTATATAAGTCGATTCAAATATTGCGTGAATTACAATGTCATCTAAGATCATGCACGTGACCATCACCTCAGCCTCAAATTTTACTAAGGTATTATCGGATAACCTCAAATCATGTGACCAGCGCAAGTGGTTGAAATTGGTTTGTCATTGTTTGTGCAAGACGGAAATTTTCACGCTAAGTTCCTTGCAATCTTGTTTCACCGCTACCACCACCTCTCGAGCTCAGCATCTGCTGTTTCCTTGTGGACCCTCCCTGGTTTTTCCTCGTGGTTCCTCCCTGGCCGTTCGTGGTGGTCCCTCCCTGGCCTTTCCTCGTGGTTCCTCCTTGGCCGTTCGTGGTGGTCCCTCCCTGGCCTTTCCTTGTGGTTCCTTCCTGGCCGTTCGTGGTGGTCTTTTCCTGTCCTTTCTTCGTGGTTTCTTGCTTACCTTTTCTCGCGATTCCTCCTCGCTAGCCTTGGTCCCTCCCTTGTGGCCGCTCTGTCATTTATGTTGTGATATTCCCTCTTCGCTATCTTTCCCTGTTTCTTTTTTTGTCCTGTAACTACATATGTATTTTAATATGAATAAAATTGAATTTCTTCACAAAATGTGTGTTTTGAGGTTGAGAATAATTTGGTGCTGGTGATAAAATGGCAGGTAGTTGGAGGCAATCTGGCATGCTGGCGCTTTCGGTAGTTCTGTCTAACTTACTCCGGGTAGTATCATTCTGACAGATACCATATAAATTTGACGGTTAGACAAAGCTTTGTAAACCTTTATATTTTCGCGTCAATTATTTGATGCCTTTGGAGTTTGAGCAAAATCACGCGCTTCTCTCGATCATAAAAAATTATAGGAAAATCAGGCAAGCATCTTTCCTCTATAAGGCCAAACATAACAATGTGATTGTCCATAGCAGAATTATGCTAATTCTCGTGATTATGTACTATATATTGTAATGTATGGCCTTCTACTTTCCTCACGGGTTCACTGATGGAATCATTGAGTGTTTGCTTACCGAGAAGGTCTAAGATTCTGATCTTCGGCGGTGGCAGAAACATGCGAGACCCTTGATTTCCTAGGTGCACCAACCCTACCAGTCTCTTTATATTATCTGTCCAAACACTAGTAAAAGAGCTCAATCCTGAGCGGGTCCGAGCGCTTCGGGCTCATTTTTTATCATATTCCCGCGCACTTGCATCATCAACCTTGTAAGATGTTTGAGTTCTTGTGCTTTCATGACCATGCTGATCATCTACTGCCAAATCATAGCGTTCAGGAGTTCACCCGCCCACTGAGCTCCTGATCTTTGGCAATGACAAAAGCTTCACATGAAACCCCTGTTTCCTGACGTGAGTATGTCGCGTTGATAAGCCAACCAGCTCGTTTGTCTTATCTACTGAGGCTTTTTGCTTGGCCCCAAAACCGAAAAGCCCGTTGCGTAGGTCGGAACTCTTTGTGCTGGGCTCAGTGTTATGAAGATGGCGCCAACGATCACGAGCAAGCACATTTACAAAGTAACATTTGGAATGCACTTGATCATGAGGTATCGAAATATCTAATTGAAAACATAATAGATCCTTCGGTTTTTTGATGTCAGGGATTAAACACTGCAGATTCCAGAAACTGGCACTCGTATTAAAGCCATTTAAAGCCCTGCACCTCTCATGGCTAGGCGCTGAAGTATCGCAAACCAGCTACCCTTCGGGATAACTGGGCCAAATAACCACGCTTGCAACCATGCAGCAGCAGTTCCTAAAATCATCATATCAATGGGCTGCTCAGCGCTGCAACTATACAAAAACATACCTTTAATGGGTCCCAATGCCCCAAACCCAAATATGCGGAGGGCCGTAGTGAGCAGAAACCCTGGTGCAATGAACGGGCCAACCGCCATGCACGAGAGGGTCCATGCGAGCTCGGGATGCTGTTCATAGAGGTCTCCTATATCATTGAATACTAGGTCGTCAATGTTCTGGGACGGTCAGATACTCGCGACATACCGATGATTACCACAATACGTTGAACACCGGACTTGAGAGAACTGAAGTGACTTTTCATATGTTCCTCACTCGCTCCGTGCTTCATTATTACTTGTAGAAAACTCTCCTCGATGCGATCAAGAACCGTGTTGATTATGACCGTACGGTTTTCGTGACCGGCAGCCTCATCGGGTGGCGGAAACTGCTCTTTCAGCTCTTCAAATAGGACATGGAAGGTATTTCGAAGTTCTTCTAACACCGAGTCAAGAGGAACGTCGCGTCGTTCTGCGGCTCCTTTGACACCTTGGTACAGTGCTGCTGTTGTGCTGGCAACACTATCCACAGACTTCTTGAACTCCGTGATCTTTGAGGGATAGAGTTTCTTGGCGTGTTGGAAGAGTTCATCTGTATACCCTTGGATATTTGAACCAAGTCCCGTGACCTTGTCCCAAGACTCTCCCGCACTTGGAAAGTGCAATCCATCGTATAAGTTGTGTGCTGAAGCAGACCAAGACTCAAGTTTTTCTGTCAGACTGTCGGCCGTGACAGCGCCTTCATGACTGAGGAAACCATCAAATTGACCGTATAACGCGTCTGCTACTTGTAACGGCTTGTCGAACAATGCTGTTGATATTTTCCAATATTAGTAAATGATCGAAGAGCAGTAGCCATAGCTGTACTCACACTTCATTCGTCCCCATCCTTTTACCAGGTCATGTAAAAAGTCTGTCATCATAAAGGACAAGGGTGCAACATACCTCCCTCGGTGGCCGCCTCTAAAGTTTCATCGGAGGATGAACATGAAGTTTCTTCAACGTTGTTGCAAGCAACAGGTCGCAGTGCCAATGCAATAAATGCCAGAGTAGAGAACCGCATCGCGGTGCTAAGTAGTGATCTAATAAGCACTTGGTGCAGACGATGCCAGTGGTTGCTCGATCGTTGATCAGTCACGGTAGTTCAAATGGTTGGACCTACAAGAACCTACAGAGTACACGATTCACACGCCCACGCTATCAGCTCCCCCTATGCCAGCTAAGGTTTCAAAGAAGACCCGACTGGGTTGGGTCCGAGCGCTCGGCACTAGGCTCGATGTAATGCTCACAGGCGAGCATATTTACAGCGTGAAATCTGAAATACACTTGAGGTATCAAAAAATCGTCTCTAATGTACAAACGTAACAGACCCCGAGGGTTTTCCGATGTCATGGAACAAACGACTGCTGAAGCTCGAACAACTCCAAGGGCACTTAAAGCTTTTTACCTATCATGGCTAGGCGCTGGAGCACCGCAAACCAGCTGCCCTCTGGGATGGCGGAACCAAATATCCACCGTTGTAACCACGCAGCAATTCCACCTAAAGACGCCACAATGATGGGCTGCTCAGCACCGCAGCAATTTATAAAAACGGACCTTTGATTGGCCCTTGTGGTCCAAATCCAAACATGCGAAGAATTGGGCGAAGAAGCCACCCCTCAAGCAATATGCCCATCTCAGGTAACAACAAGGGTGACAACTCTGCAAGTACAGCGGATAAGAGGAAAATGGCGAGTTCGGGATGCTGTTCATAAAGGTCTCCTGTATCATGACATTAGATCGTCAGTGTCTGGAATGGTCAAATACTCGCGACGTACCGATGGTCACAATAACATGTTCAACACCGATCTTGAGAGAACTGGAGTGACTTGTCAGGAGTTCTTCACTCACTCCGAGCTTCATGGCGACCGGTAGGAAACTCTCCTCGATGCGGTCAAGGACCGTGTTGATCATGATCGTACGGTTCTCGTGACCGGGAGCCTCGTGTGGTGGCGGAAACTGCTCTTTAAGCTCTTCGAACAGGAAAACGAAGATGTCCCCAAGCTCTTCTGCAATAGAGTCGAGAGAAATGCCACTTTCTTCTGCAGCTTCACTGCAGGTTTTATGGATCGCGGTAGCTGTGACGGTGATGCTGTCTACAGACTCCCTGAACTCCGTTATCTTCTCGGATGGATAGAGCGCCATGGCATGATGAAAGAGTTCATCTGTGTACTCTTGGATATTTGGGCCGAGCTCTATGATTTTGTCCCTGAAAGCGTCTGGAAACTGCAGTCCGTCGTACCACGTGTGTACTGAAGCAGATAAAGAATCAAATTCTTCTGTTAGGTTGTAAGCAGCGCCTTCAGGAATGAATAGATGATCAAATTGACCGTATATCGCGTCTGTGATTTTCGAGGGTCCATCAAACAGTGCTGTTGATCATTTCTGACGTCAGGAAACAATTGAAAAGCGAGTAGTCTGTACCCACATTTCACAGCTCCCCATCCTTTTCCTAGATTGAATACAATGTTTGTCGTAAGATAAGAGTGCGACCTACCTTCTTTTATGATGCTCTTGTTGGAGGAACGTGCGTTTTCTCCGATGTTGCCGGAAGTGATTGGTTGCAGCGCTGCGGCAGCTGCCAATGTAACATATGCTAGAGTAGAGAACAGCATCGCGGCATACAATAGACGACCGTCAGCTCAGTGGTTGGATCTATGAGGACCAACATGATTCGATTCATTATGTAACCAGTTGAAGCTTCGAAAAATGATGGCAGCGCTTCAGCCTGCTGGCGCGTGCATAGTGTGCTGAGGGCACGTGCCCGTTGAGCAATCGCGCGTGTAAGCGCCAATTGTAGCGATGCAGATATGTTGAGAAGATGTAATTGTCAAGCTTTGCAACTGCTTTTGGAACTTCGACTTGAAAATGTTCAAGCTCTCATCCACGTATTTTAGGTCACTGCGACCCTGTTTCCCAAGTCGCAGTATTCAATGCAAGCGTCAACCTCTCTTCGTGCGCCCTAACACGGCAACAGCACCTGGCCGACGTTGTTTTACGTCGGGGTCACGGGATAGAGCTACTGTCGGGGTGCGTTCCATCATTATACCTACTTTTCTTTGTTCATATTGTTGTATTTGATCCTAGGTATTTACACCGTGGGCTGCAGCTCTATTCGTTGCGACCGGTGTGGGTTTATTTTACTACTTCCGTTATGAGAAGCAAAAGCTCCTCGAACAACGGCGTACGTCTTCTGCATTCACAACTAAGAGCGCGTCATTAAAAGATATCCATATAGAAAAGGAACTTGAATCTCGAAGTGTCGGACGAGCCCATGTCGGCGGTCCGTTCACACTAACGACTCATGAGGACAAGCCTTTCTCTGATAACGACCTCTTGGGGAAATGGAACTTCGTCTACTTTGGATTCACCAACTGTCCCGACATATGTCCTGCTGAATTAGACAAAATTGGCTTAGTATTGACGTCTCTAGGTTCGTGTTCTTATCTCATTTCAGCCGTGGCACGCATTCACCACATCGAACACAGAGAAGGATTATGGGACAATCTTCCAGCCTGTATTCATATCTGTCGACCCTGCACGCGACTCCGTCTCTCAAATGAAGACATATCTCACAGACTTTCACCCTCGTATCATCGGTCTCACGGGTGACTATGCAACCGTGAAATCCACATGCAAAGCCTATCGCGTCTACTTCTCCACCCCACCTGACGCAGATCCCAAGGGTGACTATCTCGTCGACCATTCCATATATGTCTACCTCATGGATCCGAATGGGCAGTTTGTAGAAGCATTTGGGCAGAGCAGTACATCAGATGAAGTTGTTGAGCGGGTAAAGAAGGAAATTTCGGAGTTTGAGAAGGAGACAGGGAGGAAAGTGTAGAACTCCAGCAGACAATAGCATCTTGCATTTAGCATATCACACCGCTCATCTATCTCGTCGCATTGTTTGATGTCTCGAAAGCGATTGATACGAGGCGTCTATAAGAAAGTCCTCTAGATGATGGCTTCGATAGCTTCAGCAGCCTCCTCTGCTTGTTGGAGTTTCAGTTTTGACATTTTCTTCATCCTCCGCATCATGCTATAGAAAAAATGAGTATCACAGGTTTAGGTAGTGGTTGAAATGCCTACTCGTCGTATTGGCACCTGTTGGTGTGCATTGGTCAGACCCTCAAGAAACAGAAAAGTAGAGATTTTAACTCACTTCTCATAGCCATGACGCTCATTCTCGCAAGTCCAGGGTAGATAATAGTTTTCTCTCCGGCAGGTATTCAAAGGTATCAAAAGTCTGAAGTATCACAGACAAGTCACTTGTGGGTCATACGCTCTGAACCGGAAGAGTAAAGTAAGTACGTACGCTGAGCACTGGTCTCTCCAAGCCAAAGGCACCTTGGCCGCCTTGAGCTCCTCCTGGGATGCAGTGAGTGATGATGGCATGGAGGATTTCAAGAAGACGTCGAGGACTCGAGGAAACGAACGGACTCAGAATGAGGTCGATGTGGCTGTGCCAGTTGTTATGAATATTTGCCCATACGCTCAGCGCCAACGCGCCAACATCAAACCAACAGCGCTTCGAGCAAACGGAGTGTAACTCATAGAGAAAAATACAAATGGGAATATGTAAACCTGGTACTACTGTCCTCCCTGTTCTTTTTCCTCCTGCTTCATACTCATCTGGATCGCCCGAGCAATTGCTTCTTCTTCATCCATATCTTCGTCCTGCTCCTCACCCATGTCTACATCATTGCGTTCAGACATGGCAAGAGCTTGAGCGAGCATGGCCTCGTCATCCTTGTCTACACCTGCTGATTCCGGCTGAGGCTGGGCATCGGTAGCCGATTGACGTGTCTGCTCTTCCGCTGCTTGCCGAGCTTGTTCTTCTTCCATGGACATGCGGAGGGCCTAAATAAAAACATCAACAAGACTGCATATTCGACGGCAGAAAAAGCGACGCACGAGTGCAAGTTCAGGATCCAAACTCGGATCAACACCGAATTCAAAGTTGGCACCACCAGAACCCGATGCACCACCGACGTCTCCCATTGCATCTGATGGTATCCCCCGGTCTTCCGACAGAATTGGGGAAGAGATTATCACATCTGAAAGTAGATGTGTACCAGGTGGTACAGACACCAAATGTCTAAAAGACCACGCACATCAATCGACGCACACATTCTGATGAGGTGACACTCACGAGTTATCGCTATTTGCTGTATTGTCTACGAAAGCCTTGAGGACATTGGTTTCTTCCTCGACGCCGTCACCAAATGCAACGAAGTCAACAGCGACGTTGTTCTTCTTCAGCCTCTTCGCGAGCTTCACCATTTCCCGCTCATCCGCGGCCTGGCCCTGTAACGGAGATCCTACAAAGACTATTATCCTCTGGCGCAAATTCTTGTTCTCTCGATGTTTTAGGGCAAGCTGGGCGATGTTTATAGCAGTAGGAATGTCTATTGATCCACCAATTTTCGATGATGTTACATGCAAGGCCTTGATTATCTGTCCAATGTCTTTTGAATGGGTCACGAGAACTTCAGGCCTGCGTAAAACATTAGCAATTGCAGTTTGCGCACGTAACTAACTCATACCCTTTGTTAGCCATTGTCATGACGCCAACAGTATTCTCTGGATTTGAATCAATCTTGGTCTGGAAGATGGTCTTGACAGCATCTGACTGTGCTTCGAAGCGGGATGGGATATAGTCTCCATTGCGCATGTATTCTGAGTTGTCGATTATCATCATCGTCGCCTCGAGCGGCATCTTGGGAAAAAGGAAGGAAATATGCGTTGGTTGTGGATCGTGAAAGCGCGACGAGCAGTGACGCGTTCTGCTACAAAGCTGTCGTCTTCATTCGGAACCCTAACCCCAACAATAATGCTCTTGGTGGTTGTCCAGGTTTTCATGGCTTCGCTGGTACTCTAACTTCAATTGTTCCTGCAGTTGGTTGCATTCAAATTCACAGCCGACATCGTCGGTCTTTGTTGGAAGGAACGGCTAATACTTCCTTTTTTCTCTACAGGTCTGGCTAGGGAGAACTAATCATCGTCAGCGCCATCCTGTTACCTACGACAAGCGTTCTGCACAATAGTATGTATAGCCAACACAGCCCGGACCCGTGAACCCCCGATCGTGATCAGCCCTGATGACACAATGAAAGGCCAGGTAAGCCCACTGATCAACGTCTGGTGATGAGGCGAAATTAACCAAGTGCATACCGCTCTCCTGGGCCATGTCCCATGGATCGCGTGACACCGAAACACTACACTAAAGCACGGAAGACCAAGTTCCCCACTATCAGAGTTTGTGGAGCGCGCGGTACAATAATACCTTGTATCAGTTACTATATGTGCTTGGTGGGATAGAGTTCAGTCTATGTCCTTGGCATCGGAGATGAGTCACATCAACTTCTTGTTCTACTCAGTTGTTATGTGGTCCCTGCTTTTTACCCACCACATCAGGAAAAACCTCCCGGGGGAAAAACACATAAATTTCATAAAATGATGTAATTCAAAGAATTCTATGTAATTACAGGTCTTAGGATAAAACCAGCTCAAAGACGATAAAGTACGATGAGATTCTCAATAATCATTTGAATAAAGAAAAAGTATATCTATCTATGTATGAGTTCAACCAAAAAGTGTTACAATTATCGAGAACTGTATCACTCGTCCACTCTCGTGGGACGACGGCACCAAAATTCGGCATCAGATGGACACTACACACAATATTTGCCAATGGCACGATACTTGCTACTTTTTCACCACCATGCAATGATCGCGAGAGCTTGTAAAGTCCGTGGTGTCGATTGGGAGCCGAAGCGAATGGTTCAAACCATTCGATGTAAGCAAAGTGAGTGGGAACCTTGACTGTTGGCGGAAACAGGAGTGGAACTGATTTTGAAGGTAATGAGAAAATGACTCATACTTGCCCAACATGGACTCCTAGATTCAGATGACTGTGAGTGACTCTATCCTTAGCAAATAGTGGTGGCTAAACATACCTTCTATACCTCCACTAACAACATCTGGATTCCCACCAATGCTCACCAGAGCTGTATCCGAACGATGAGGCCGCAGACCTGAACCTGAACTCCGTTGTGGTCTTGCATGTACAGAGTCCAACATGGCTGTTGCATCACCATGACCACGAGCATCTACTGAGAGCCACTTTACCTTGTGAAAAACAGGGAGAGTTTGGAATGGGAAATGGACATCCTGTGCTAACACATCCAGTGTTTGACTATGGAGGGGGATAGGATCACTAGCATGATTGAGTTGTGTGATATAGCATGCAAGTGCTTCACGGAAATAGGTAGCACCGTAGTCTTCGACCAGCTTGTCTATACTGATGGCCTTTCCACTAGGGTGCTTCGCCACAGATTGAAGCTGACGAAAAGTCATATCAGGGGGGCACGAATGGTAAGGGATAGTCTCTTCAACACCAGCACATTGCCAGTTGACATACTTGTCATGGCGCAAAATCTTCTCCTTCCGCTCGAGCCAGCATGTCATTTGCACAAATTCATCTTTGTGATTTGTAGCATGGTAAGCATCCTTCGCAAAATCGATGTGAAGTCGTTCGGTGTACTCAGTATTATAATTGTCTGTCATACCGAACATCATAATCATGGCAGGGTAGTGGTGAGCGGCGTGAAGTTTTGGTAAATTGAAATTTGAACGGATACCGAGGTCAATGAAGATATCCTTATTCTTGTGGCAAAGATTGAGTGCATCATCCAGCAGCTGTAGGGTCTCGGAGCTATGACATGGATATTGAGCAAGATAGAGGAAATCCAGTAGGCCTTGCACTGCTCATAGAAGACGGCCCACATTTAGATTATTGGGCAAACGGATGCCAATCACAATACCAAGGAGAAAACAGCCGATTTGAGTGTGTTCAGTTCTGCTTATACATGATAAGCAGGTGATACCCTTGCTGAACAGATGTATATGGTGATTGGGAGGAAGACAATGACACCAAGCGTCGATTTCGGCTGCTCCACAGGCGGCTGACAACCAACCTAAGAGATGCTTTATCAAGCCTTGATATAATTGGTGTAAGACGTCTGGTGTGATCACATGGAATATATTGGTGAATGGGAGATCTTCCCAGAAAGGATGGACAATGGGCTTGATGCCTGCTGCCGAGCAAGCACGAACAAACGATAGATTCCCTTCATCGAGAGCAGCGAGGGCATCTAGCACCTTGGTCAGGTTTCATAAATGAAAAGGAGCCGTATTGCTACCCGTTTCATCCACATCCACGTCGCATTTTGGACACTCCCCAAACTTGATCCCAGTCACAAGAAGCTGTTCTGGGTAGTCGCCAATGAAGCTGGCAAATAATGGGTGGCAACGGTGGAGGGCACCATCCCCACTAGCCATATGAAGTCCATCTACTCCTATAGATTTCAGTGGAGCAAGAACATGGCGCAAGCATGCGTGATAGAGGTTTGCCAAAGTTCGGCGGTGTGAAGCTTTGTTGGAGATATACTGAAGCCGTGTACATGGTAAATAAGCTAGAAGTATATGTGCACCACGTGAAGGCTTGCGTCAGATTTCCTTCGGGATGTTGCCAATGGTGAGATAGACAGGATAGACAGACTTGTTGCGGAACAATGTTACTTGGGTTTTGTTGGATGAGATAATGATGGGAATAATGGTGCTGCCTGGACTGTGCTGGTCAAGTTTTTTCTAAAGTATTGTAAGTATCATACCTCATACAGACATAATCAGTTCTTCACACCTGTGTATCCCACCACCATTTTCCGGTGTGCATATCATGAAAGAGATGAATTGTCTCATCTTCATCAGAATAATGCTGCTCAGGGGCAAATGCTAGATATTTGGCAAAGTCTGGATCACCATACAACGACTTGACGCATTCAATGACATCACGATAATAGATGTCAAACGCTTCTCCAGCGACAACGATCTGCTCGTGTTTGAACTTTGGACAGCCTGTTGGAAGCCCATGGTCGACAATAGCATTCAACTCATTTGCATTCTTGAATGAGAGTGATAAGCGTTCACTGACCTGAGAATCAAAATTATTAGTACAACTTTCAGAATAAATGATATCCAACTTACCCCCTCAATTGCGAGCAAGTCTGACAATGCCGTTGAACTCAGACCACGAAGCTTGGCCCACCTTGCAACCTCCCATTCCATCTTGGATGCAAAAGGGTGATACAAATTCTCCTCCTCATTGGCCAGATGCACCTCATATTCTGCGTTTGCAGCACGACAGCGAGTTATTTGCTGGCCAGCACGTGGATCCAGGTAGGGCACAACCACACAACCACACTGCCCTTGCACACGTTGTCAATCTTCGTTGTTGGCCTGCTGAAAACCTCAACAAAAACAACAAAACCAAAACAACGCTACTGCTCAGCGGTCCCTGTGCTTAGAAGCGCTAGGTACAGTAGTTGTTCAATTTGGGTGGCCTGATCCTGATAGTGCGCCAAACACTTCGGTTGTTGAAGGGTTTGGGTGTGTGGAAGGTGGTGAATGATGAGCACAACTAAGTCTGTGATGACCTAGCCGTGTTGGAGGGCGAAGAAAGCGTAGACCAACTGCACACGTGGCAGCTGAATGGAATAGTGCTGAGCTTGACGAGATGTAAGACAGTGACAAAGTTCCAGGTGAACAATGTCAAAGACGATGACGACGACTGAAGACTTGAAAAACGCGAAGCCTATCTGAGGCTTCAAAGACTAGACTGAAATGTGGACTGTGAACTCATGTAGTTATTTTTCTAGCTAAAGTACAGGGGTTTATATACTGTTCAGAATCTGTATATACTTGCGTGTGCAAAGCAGCGCTCCAGGCATATGAGTAAGACAATATAAAAATGATGAGTAAGAAGGAGTGTGTGTGTAATGAGAAATGAGTCATATAAGAAGGGGATTATGAATCAAGGGGAAAAACCATGACAAACCAGGACTGCATGACCAATGATGCTTACTCTTCCTCTGTGGCATTACCAAGCACTCTATAGGCATGACTAAGTGCTGTGCGGTGGCTGTGCAATGAGCGACTCATCCGATGTGGCTGTGCAGTGCGGCTGTGTAGGATGATGGTAGAGGTGTATGACACTCCGATGCTCTGATGATCAAATATTCCAATGCTCTAATGCTCCAATGCTCTAGGGATGGCATGTGGTTGTTGGTGCAGAAGTCGACATGCAGCGATCATGGGATATACACAGTCTGTAAGACCATTCCCCAGCACAATAAGGGGTTGATCATCTGCATCTGCATCTGCATGGTGATAGATTGATTGGATGAGCGGTGAGGATGGAATGGAATGGTGTGTGCGTCCATGGTTGTGGTGGTGAGGAAGTGAGTGGATAATGACTGGAATGGTTTGACGAATATAAGCCGCTGAAGAGGATTGCCAGGGGAAATGGTAAGGGGATAAAATCAAGATGAATAAGGGTGCGGTTTTGAAGCATTTGTGCAACATGGCAAGGTCTGGCTGAACATTGAGGTCGTCTGAGAGTGTGATGGTTGAAGATGGGAGAGCATTGGAAGTGTGGGAATGAGGGGGAAGTGAATTGACCTTGTAATAACGCGGTATGCCGTAATAATGCGGAATGCCGTAATACTGTTGAAAATCGCTTGAAAATCACAAAATTAAGGGAGAAGAAGGGAATTGAAAGAAGAGGAACATTAGGAGTGATATGGGGGAATGGTGTTCTACATAAAAAGCCATGTTCTCGCTACCAAACACGTTTGGTGCGTGACAGCATGCTTGTATATCCTGGTGAGTACGGTGTTCATCTTCATCGGCCAAATCTTCAATGGTATCCATGCCCACATCCTCGACTTGCTCTTCAATGGGAGGCTCCCACTCTTCAACAGGAGGCTCGTCATCTTCATCTCCATCTCCATCACTACCGTCATATTGCTCTTGACCCCACTGTGGAAACTCATCCTCAGGTGCAGTTGACTCATCAGGCTCGCCTTCTCCATATCCTCCAGGATCAGGTGCAGTCGACTCATCAGGCTCGTTTTGTTGTTCACTGGTATGTAGTTGGGAGTGTGACTGATGGTACAGTGCTCGACAATGTGGGTTGCGGCTCTTGGTGAGATGTTGACTGAGACCAGTCACAGTGAAATCGTCATGGAAACAAGCAGGGCATTGAGTGGACATTGGAGATAAGGACCTTGAGTGCAAATGACCTTGCAACTGAGACAATATGGGAGTACTAGTACAAATCAAGAGAGCACAAGTGTGATTGTGTCCCTGCAGGTGGAAATTTCTGTACAAATCAGGAGAGCACGAGTGTGATTGCATCCCTGCAGGTGAAAATTTCCAGGGAGCAAAAACTTCTGGGGAGTGAGACCATAATGACAGCACCATAATGACATCCCACTAACCTAATTGTGGGATACTGTGATTCCACAGCACTGATAAGTGCCAGATGATCCTGGGGGTTCTTTGAAGAGAACTTTACCACACACCTTGAAATGAATAATGAAAACCTGAGGTAACAAGTGTCAACTAATTTGAAACCGGGTGCTTTGAATGAGCTCACCCTGATAAGTGCCAGATGATCCTGGGGGTTCTTTGAAGAGAACTTTACCACACACCTTGAAACGAATAATGAAAACCTGAGGTAACTTGAAGTGTCAACTAATTTGAAACCGGGTGCTTTGAATGAGCTCACCAAGTGAACTGCCTCCGTACCACACACCTTGAAACAAATAATGAAAACCTGAGGTAACAAGTGTCAACTAATTTGAAACCGGGTGCTTTGAATGAGCTCACTGGGTGTCCATAGAGCCACGAACTGCAAAGAAAAAGGCTATGGAAAATGCAGGTAAGCATGTGAGTCTTCACAGAAAAATTGATACTCACCTCCAATTGAGTATGGATGCCTAATAAGTCGGCAAGGAAAGTCCCTCGTCAAGCATCTCCAGACCCCCTGTCAGCTGTGGCCAAGCCTAAACCAGTCAAGGTGAAAAAGATCAGCATTGGTGATCTTGGTTTTTGACTATATAAGCCAAATACTCACCTTGAATTGATAATGTGCCACGCACAAAAGCAGATCCACCTGTGCTGAATGCAACTCAGATGACTCACAGTGACAAAAGTTTACCTTCAAAACTGAGTGCGTCACTAAGAGTCTATGGAACATAGACATCGGTACTAACCTTAGTGGCCCATGATAGAGCATAAACATAGACCTGTTGCAGATGACGATGTTGATCTTCATTGCCGGTCTGTTAAAACCTTCAACAAAAATAACAAACCAAACAACGCTACTGGTCAGCGGTTCCTGTGCTCAGAAGGCTGGTTCAGTAGTTGTTCAAAGGAGTGGTCTGACCCTAGTAGTACTCCAAACACTTCGAGTGGTTGAAGGTTTGGGGTGGAAGTTGGAATAGATGAAGCTGCACACGGGGCAGCTAACTGGAATGAATAGGCTTGGAATAGATGAAGCAGAGAGACAAGGTTCCAGTTGAACAATGTCTAGAATGATGATGATGATGAAGACTGAAAAATGCGAAGCCTATCTGAGGCTTCAGAGGGGAATGGACATGGAATGTGAACTGAAGGAGTTTATTTCTCTGTAGCTAAAGTACAGGGTTTATATAGAGTAGAGTGTCTGTGTATGTCTGTGTATGCAAAGCAACGCTCCAGGCAATGAGTAGGGCAATGAAGAGGGCAATGAAAGGGGGGAATGGAATGAATGTGCTGCACTTCAGGGGTAATGACTGAGCAATTTCGAAAAATAGAACAAATCCTATGCATAAGAATGGAGAATGAGTCATAGGGATAAAGAATGAGTCATAAAGACAAAGAATGAGTCAGAGAATGAAAAAGCGATGATAAAGCAGGGCTGTGACCATTACAAACCATGACTCATGACCTGAGTCATCATGACCAATTGCTATGCAAGCATGACAAAGTGCTGTGTGGTGATGATGCAAAAGCTGTGACGCAGCAATGACACAGCATATGGGCAGTGGAGAATGGAATGGAGTGATGATCCGAATGCTCTGCTGCAGAGATGCCATGTGGTTGTTGGTGCAGAATGTCGACATGCAGAGATCATGGGATATATACAGTCTGTGAGACGCTTCCCCAACATGATAAAGGGATTGGTCATCTGCATAGGGACTTGGTTGTTTGCAATCTCTGGTGAGCGTTAGGATGGAATGGCATGGTGTCCACAGTGATCATGGAGGTGAGGTGCGAGTGGATAATGGTTTGAATGGTTCGACAAATATAAGCCGCTGAAGAGGATTGGAAATGGTAGGGTGATGAGGACAGGTTGAATAAAGACGCGGTTTTCGACGTATTGGTGCAATTTGGCATGGTCTGGCTGATGCTGAGGTTGTCTGAGAGTGTAGTGGGTGAAGATGGGAGAGCATTGGAAGTGTGTGAATGGGGGAAAGGTGAATGAACCTTGTTGAATGCGAAATGCCATAAAAATGCGGGATGCCGTAATACTGTTGAAAATCGCTTGAAAATCGAAAAATCAAGGGAAAGGAAGGGAAACAAATGAAATGGTGCATAAGGAATGTTATGGGAAATGAAGATAAAAATAAAATAAAACCATGTTCTCGCTACCAAACATGTTTGGTGCATGACAACAAGGAGGAGGATGGCAATGAATCTAATGATGGCAGTATGGACTTGGAACCTGATAAGCCTCGAGGTTAGTCATCATGATGATAGCTAGAGGGAATCTTACTCACATGACCATGTACACGTGCCAACAGTCATTTATCGCCGTCCTAACAAACTCACTCGCACATACGCCATGCACGATGTCTCAGTGTTATTCAATTCTGATGAAGATCGGGAGGAGGATCACGCAAATGGTAATGATTCTGATGCTGACCATGAGGAGAGTGAGGGCGAGCCTGAGGATCCTGAGTCAACTGTCATGATGCTCTCAGACGAGGTTAGTAATTGTTTACTTTGTCAGCTGAACTCACTGTGACACCAAGACAATGATTGTGACTCAAGGTCCCTTCGCTTGTCGGCAACCTTAAAGTCAACTCAAAGGCAATGCAAGTTAAATCTCGTGGCAAAACCCAGTCTGCCTGTGATGCCAAACAAGCTGCAGAGGTGAGTATATATATATTGAACTGCATACCTAACTTGACACAATCTTTAGATTCCAACCTGGCGCGATTTCAACAATGGTGCTTCTGATGAAACCACCACTGTTTGTGGCGAGTCCTCTGAGCCTTACTCTAGCGACATTGAAGGTGCTCCAAAGGTTGAACCCAACTCTGCACTGACTTGATCAGCTCAGACCATCACATCCCTCATTTGAACGGAGAAGGGACACGTCAAATTACTTGATCAAAATAATGAGACCCGGCAAGTAGTGCGGGATGCGATTGTTGATGCCAAAGGTTACATTATATTTGTCGATGCTTATCCTGAGCTTGTCGACAAAAACCAAGTCACTCTGCAGTCATTACTAACAGTGGCTGGGAATCGAGGTGTACATGCCATTAAAGAACGTCTTCGAACTGATGCGCAGTACGCAGCTCACCTCGCTAGTTTAGTAAGTCCTTTGCATGTCTCATTTTTTAGTATGTTTTAACCATCTTTGATTACTCGAGGTGGAGCCACGCATTCCATTATTGCGCCATGACCTGAAAGTGGCTGCCTGCACCAACATCGATAGTTACTTTCGTCTCAGCAATAACATGGTCAAGGCGAAGAAATTGATGGAGCAGCATGCATATATATATGCATTGAGGTTTGATGTAAGTAAATTCATCTGTTGGTCTTCGCTAGCCTCTAACTAACATTTTTCATCAACAGTCAAACGATGATGCTTCGCCAACAGGCAAAAAACCCTACCAGGGTGACCTGCTGATCTTTCTCATATATGAGGGAGTCTTCAGCAGTGCAAAGTCTATCGGCGTCAAGTTTGCCGATCGCTTTGCCAAACTGGCGGACAACAAGGGCAATTGTCCTGAATGCCCTGTTCCATTACTGGCACTTGTGGCAACAGCGGTGTAGGAAACATTCTCACTGCAGCCCTGCAGAGGCCTATTTTACGGAGTATGTCGAAAGCCCAGTTGTCCGGACATCAGTACAGTCATTCCCAGTCATCTCCGACGAAACCCGCTCAAACCCGACGCTTTCCCGCGCTCTCCGAGCCTCGGACCCGCCGGACATCACCGGACATGCACCGGACCCGCTCGCATACCTTCGGAAACCCGTCCGTCCTATGTCCTGTCCGTTCCGTCCAACCCCACTGGTGCGTAGTAGCTTGTTTCCCATGGCTGATGCAGTAGGCAGCGTTGTGGGAGAAATCGTAGAAGCGCGCTATAGTGATAGCGTGTCGATCCTGTTAGGTGCGAGAGTAGTAGTCGACCCAAAGGGATAGCTCTGAGAGCAGTTCCTCAAGTAAGAGCGAAGGGACAAGTGCGGCTGGGTATTACGATCTATGCGACGGACTCCGCAAGCTATGCGGCGAAGATGCGAGATGCGGGTATGCGGAAGAGTTGCGAGACGAGTGCGGTGCGGACGTGGAGTAAGAGAGCGCGAATATAACTAGAAGGGAGCCAAGTACACGAGTCCAAGTACCAGGTAGCGGGTGACGGGTATGACGGGTAAGGGTACCAGGTATAAGGGACGCGATGCTAAGATTTACCGGGATCTGTTCCGGAATTCTTATGCGACGAGGTTTCTAGGTATAACTAGCAAGAGTCGAACGTCCAAAGGAGTGTAGAGGTCAAGCGCGAGATAGGGAGAACTGCAATCGATTGCGCAAGAACAAAGAACGAGGTAGACTATACTAGTGACTCCTGCAACACCGACTCAAAGGAAGGGAATGTAGAAAAGTAAAGTAGTTATGAGTCCTGGGCGAGTATTTATGTGAGTCCGTACGAATCCGGGACTGTGCAGGCGACCGCATATGTACAAGCGAGTCCGGAGTGTTATAAGATGTAATAGCGCTAATCTGGCCTCATGCATGGGAAAAGTATGTAAAACAGCCTGCACACGATCAATAGACAACAGGTAAGGACTAATAACGCACCAGTGGGGTTGGACGGACATGGACAGGACATGGGAGGACGATGCGAGTGCCCGGTACGGTTATGCGGAGTGATGCGGACCGTGACCCAGTATGCGGAGCCACCGCAACGACGCGCGAAGGTGCGTAACTGACCGCAACTATTCGGAACTGTTCGCGACCCTTCAGAATGACTTCGGACTGTAAGTGTAGGTATTGACTAGCATGGGGAAATGATGCTCTGCAGGGCTGCAGCCAGAATGTTTCCTACAGCGTTATTACCTGTGTTCTCACACGTCCGCAGCGCCTCATGTTAGTTTACCTATCACCGGACCCGATGTTTTCCTGTTTTTGATATTCCGGATTTCTACGTAGCTAGTTATATAGGACTGGTAGTACGACCAAGCACTCTTTACTTTACTGTAGGTGGGACTTCCCATCTACTTGGTCACATACCTGTCATTACCTGTTACCTGGCTGAATATACCTGGTTCTCACCCGTTCCGCACCCGCTTCGCACCCGAAACCCTTGCCATTCGTTTTCCCTGACTTTCCCTTGTTTCCGGACATAGTCCGACGCTTTCTGAACCCGTTCCCTTGCTATTATCCGTAACCCGACGACCCGAAGCTTCGGACCCGCTTTCCCGCGCCTCGGACTTGGTAGTATACCTTCGGACCCGACATTTTGAACTCCGGACTTGGTCCGCATACCTTCGGACTTGTTTCCTTACCTTTCTGTGACCTCAGACACTAACTATCAGACTTATATCAGTAGCAGACCCCTTTAGGGTCGAACGTTCTTGCCTTGCAAGTGAAGCAGCAGGCATAGCATTCACCCAACATTATATCCGCCTACTGCGGAGTTGTTTCCCACAGCGGTACCATCCATTCTACTGATCTTTTTGCTATATTGATTTGTTCGAAAGGTCTATGCAGCCCTTTTCTGGAAAACACTTGGTTCACCAGGGAAGTTCAACTTTACAGGTAATCAATTCAGCGAGACATATGTCTTTCACGTCAAGTTCCTCAAGGACTTGAAGAGGGATGCACCAGGAAAGTATCATTGCATGATGGCTGACATTTATGAAGCTGTACAGTAAGTTTTCATGGGTATACATGGTGCTGTTTCAACTTGGATACTGACTCTGCTACTCAAAGGGCCTTGAAACGGAAGGGGAATGATCATTTCGCCAACGAGCATCGAGATGCACTGGGCCTACTTGACCTGGATGGCATGGCAGATGATTAGGTCCAGTGTGGGAAACAACTCCGCAGTAGGTGGATATAATGTTGGGTGAATGCTATACCTGCTGCTTCACTTGCAAGGCAAGAACGTTCGACCCTAAAGGGGTCTGCTACTGATGTAAGTCTGATAGTGAGTATCTAAGGTCACGGAAAGGTAAAGGAATAAGTCCGAAGGTATGTGGACCAAGTCCGGAGGTCAAAACGTCAGGTCCGAAGGTATACTACCAAGTCCGAGGCATGGGAAAGCGGGTCCGGAGCTTCGGGTCATCGGGTTACAGATAATAGCAAGGGAACGGGTTCGGAAAGCATCGGACTATGTCCGGAAACAAGGGAAAGTCAGGCAAAATGAATGGCAAGGGTTTCGGGTGTGAAGCGGGTGTGGAATGGGTGATAACCAGGTATATTTTGCCAGGTAACAGGTAAGGACAGGTATGTGACCAAGTAGATGGGAAGTCCCACCTACAGTAAAGTAAAGAGTGCTTGGTCGTACTACCAGTCCTATATAACTAGCTACGTAGAAATCCGGAATATCAAAAACAGGAAAACATCGGGTCCGGTGATATGTAAACTGACATGAGGCACTGCGGACTTGTGGGAACACAGGTAATAACGCTGCCTACTGCATCAGCCATGGGAAACAAGCTACTACGCACCAGTGGGGTTGGACGGAACGGACAGGACATAGGACGGACGGGTTTCCGAAGGTATGCGAGCGGGTCCGGTGCATCTCCGGTGGGTCCGAGGCTCGGAGAGCGCGGGAAAGCGTCTGGTTTGAGCAGGTTTCATCGGAGATGACTGGAGTGACTAGTCTGATGTCCGGATAACTGGGCTTTCGACGTACTCTGTGAATTGGGCCTCTGCAGGGCTGTGGACAGAATGTTCACGACACCGGTATTCGCGCTGATCTATACCCACCAAAATCCTAGATTCGTGTATCACACTTTAATTTGCCTAGTCTTCCAAGTCAGCTTTGTGTTATGTATATCCTTTGATCAAATATTAGTCTGTTTTGCTCGTAACACCATCTGATGCGCGTGATTCGCTATGCAATGCGAAATTCACTATGCAATGTTCGAAATATACTCTCTGAAATTCACGATATTGGCTTCGAATTCATGATAATTATCCTTTTTAAACAAGGGAGTAAAAAAGTCTTTCTAAACAAACTAATCATTCTAAAGCCCATAATTAGAGATAATACTTGAGGATTATCGAGATTTATCATAGTTTAGAGTAATTTCCCGGGGGAGGGTTTTCCTGATGCAACCAGGGTGTGGATGTTCCCTATCCATCATATATGCTAATTATCAGCAATATTTTTCATGATGCTGAGCCCCGTGTGTACACTCTTGTCATACAATGATTGGCACACATGTACGAAACGACTACAGTAAACAAGGGATGCCGCAATGTACTACATAGATTGTTGCACAGGCGTTTATTTGGCATTCGCTTTACTCCTCATGTTTGGCACTCCCCTTCCAGCTCGCGGTTGGCATGGGTTACTTCCCGTATGCTCAACCCGACAATGCAGAATTCCAAGTCACGTCCTCCACTCCAATGTTAAGTGTCTCCCAGCTCAACAAACATCGAGACCATTCAAGTGAGCTAGCCAAATCCCATGAACACCATCCCAAGTTGTCTAGTGTTCAACTTGAACATCATCATTTGCTCACCCGAGACCACCTCATTTGGCACCGAGTTAAGGCCATCTTGAGGGCACTCATTCTACTTTCCCTCTCGACCAGGTACCTAGCTTTCTATTACATTGTCAATCACCACACCGTAACACTCAAATCTCTGGGATCATATTCAATCACACTGAATCACTTTGGTCGGTCTCGCTCTATTTGTTCACAAAGCACAAAGTGTTAATATCCAATTGTAAAGGAGTGGTCAAGAGTGCGATTACGACACTTAATATTGCTCTTGTCACTCTTGCTCTATACCCCATCTCCAATATATTATTAGAGCTGAAGGTGATCTGTCTTATATATCATTACCCGAGTATGGTTTGCCTGGTGAGCACAAGAGCGAAGAAATTTTCCGTGCACTTGTTCAAAGGGGCACACGAGGAGTGCCTCTCTCGACAACTCATGCAATTTCCAGCCTGGTATTTGGAATCATAGACTCGGTCCACACAATAATAGCTCGGCGATGTTCACAATTTTTGTGGTTGCTATTATTGGATCTCTCATCGCATTTGTGACTTCAGTCCTCACACCAACCACATGTATGTCCTGCATTTTCTTCCCACTGACCTCAGTAATATCAATGATTGCAGTGAGCATTCAAAGTGTCCTTGCAGACAGTGACATTGTGGCACTCTCAGTTGGAGCGGTGGCAAATAACAGTGTCTTTAAGTGAGTTCATTGTCAAACTTATTATTGTCACCATTCTTAGGCAAGGGCAATAGCACTTCTATCTTGCCATGCTTTTTAGGCGAGGGTTATGCTGAAAGTAATGCAAACACCGCTGCTTCTATTCTCTGGGTGGAGACAATCCTTGGACTACAGTATGGCTTTGCTGCTGCTGCAAATTGATCTACCCACAAACATCAGCACACACTGGATGACAGATGTAGTTGGTATCAATCCCATTTGTGAATGGGCTTCAATGAATGTCTCGACAACACAGCTCACAGAGAACCAAAGCATTTATTTTTCTGCAAGTGCTGGTGTCTACCTTCAGAACTTGGACCTGGATGTCACAATGTCAATGGATAACTATGGTATTGTTTACTGGACAATGTGTTCTTAACACCTCTGATTACTTTATAGGCCATTATGGGCCATTCAACATTGCTGTGAAACCTTTTTATTCTCTTTATAATCATTCTACACTGGGTTCACCAATGGACTGTTCAAGCATCTTTATTGTGGCTCAGTGTTCCACTGGCTGCAGCACAGAACATGAGCCACTTGTCCTAAACTTAATGAATATTCCAACATTGATTTTGGACATCAATGCAACTGCATCTGCCCAAGCTCAAACTTGGCAGTTTGTGTTTCTTGCATGTAAACCCAATGCTGTGGTCCAGACTTGTGAAGTGGTTAGCAATGGGACTGGGTTTCTGGAAATCCTTCCTGTTCAACAAGGCAAAAAATATGTCTCTCAGGGAAATTTACATCCTACACAAACACCCCTCATGCTATCCATTGTGATGGGTAGTATTATAGGTGCTGGCCCAATGAATCAATCTGCTCTATCTTTGGGAAGCAAATCTACAGTCCAGTCCAACTTCCTTTTTGGAAAAGAACAAATGGATAAATTGCCTCCACTGGGGTACCATGGGCCACCCATAGTCATGACCATATTTCCTACTGATACCCTAGCACAGACATTTACTGAAATGTTGCAATCTGTTTCAAAGTGTGTGCAAACCAAACTCCTGTCAAAGAATATTCCCTGATATTATTCACAGCTTATTTGGCAGGCTACTTAGGGACCACATATGTTCCTGCAAAGGTATTCAGCCCCCAAGTTGTTGTCATCTCATCCATACCTTTTATTATTGCGTCTGCGGGCATGTTTGGAATCCTTTTCATTATGATAGCCACCATGCACTTCAGGTGCCATGAGGAAGTCTTCATGCTAGTCAGTATCTCATCTGCCCTTCTTGGTTCCAACCTTCCTGCAGACTTTGTGTTTGCAGAAAAATCACAGGCTTTGGTATTTGATGATGATCAAAAAGTTGTTCTTCAGAAGGGTGAGGATGGTATGAATGTCTTACAGATTATCAAACAGTAAGGGAGAAGTGATGGCAGAGGTAATCAGTCAGAATTTTCAAGGTGGTGTGGTTCCACTTTACACAAAGGGCTTGTCTTTAACCACTGCATTCCTGCAGAGTGCCAACGTGTAGTGAAGTAATACCTGTGTCGTGAACATCCTGTCTGCAGCCTTGCAGGACATCATTCTCCCATGCTAGACAATATCAGCACTCACAGTCTGAAGTTGTCCCAAGGAGCCATGAACAGTTCCAAATAGTTGCGGTCAGTTACACACCTTTGCACGTCATTGCAGTAGTTCTGCATGCCTAAGTTATGGTCCACATCACTTCGCATACCACACTAGTCCTTCACATTGTCCTCCCATACCTGTCCACATCCATCCAACCCCATTGGTGCATTATTAGTCTCTCCTTATCACCCATTGATTGTTTGCAGTCTGTTTTACATACTTTTCCCATACATGAGGCAAGCTTAGTGCTATTACATGTTACATCATCCAGGCTTGCTTGTACATATGTGATTGCCTATATTGTTCTGGGCTTATATGGACTCACATAAATACTGGCTCAGGACTCATATCTCATCACTTTTCTACTTTCCCTTCCTCTGAGTTGGTGTTGCAGGAGTCACTAGCATTAGTTACCTCATCCTATCCTTGTGCAAATTGATTGCAGTTCTCATCATCATGCACGAGCCTCACATTACTTGAATGTTTGACTCTTGCTAGGTTATACCTAGAAACCTCATTGCAAATCTCCCAGTGCACCTCACAAATGCATTCCACATACCCAGTACCCATACCTGTCTTACCTGTCATACCTGTCATTCAATACCTGGTACTTAGATTTGTATACCTGGTTCCCACCTAGCTATATTCGCACACTTTTACTCTGCACCTGCACTGCACTCACTTCGCATCCACACCACACTCACTTCACATTCACACTACACTCACTTCGTGTCTGCACTGCATCATCTTCACATCTTTGCATCTCCATCAGCAGACATCACATAGATCTTCACACCCAACCACATTAGTCCTTTCACTCTTACTACTGGAGGAACTGCTCTCAGAGCTATCCCATTGGGTTGACTACTATTTTTGCACCAAGCAGGATTGACACGCTATCACTATAGTGAGTTTCTACAATTTCTCCCACACCTGACACCTAGGAAACAAAAGATTTTCCAGGTAAAGGAATTTTCTAAGGAATACTAGATAGTCCCACCAGTCCATGTGTCCCAAGAGTTCACACATCAACTCTAGCACACACAATTCTGCATGGAATCCTTATATACACTGTATTTAAGTTCCCCCCAACATAATACACAGTGCCATGTTTTTTTTTGAAGAAAATCAAAATAGATCTTGTCCCATGGCCAACTTATTGGTGCTGGAGGCTAGTTTTGTGCATAGAAGGTTCACTCTAAAGGTCAGATCACCACATAAAATTCTGGAATGCAGTATGATGGTTATACACAATGAGAGAATACTGAAACAGATTTCTCCGGGGCCACATGCTTGTCAGGATCATCTGCAAAAAAAGAAACATGCCCCAGACGTGACAATCTATCCAAAGTGTTACATCAAGACTGTGTAAATCGAAACTCCGCAATGCCGAAATGCGGTGTACGAACGGTGCGGACACTGCGGAGTGTGAAAAGGTGTTGCGGCAGACGTGTGACCATGGTGTGACAAAGTGCGCGAACTCCAGGGAAAATGCACTTTTCTGCGCGGTAACTCTCCGCCGGACTCAACACGTCGATTTGGAAAAAAAACACTAACAG
Source organism: Suillus lakei (assembly GCA_016628065.1). Classification (NCBI taxonomy): domain Eukaryota; kingdom Fungi; phylum Basidiomycota; class Agaricomycetes; order Boletales; family Suillaceae; genus Suillus; species Suillus lakei. The sequence continues at coordinate 38,897 of JABBWA010000218.1, read as the reverse complement.
ATGTTGTGCTTTCGATGTCAGGCTATCGAATTGTCAAAGAATTAAAAATTTATGTTTGTGCGTTGTGGAGCAATAGACGTTGCCCCAAAAGTGCGCGAACTCTAGTGGACATCTAGTATGAGTAATAAAGTTGGGCAAGACTAAAGTTGCCGCCGTCCGGTTCTGAACCTACGGCCGCAAGACTCATCGACTCGTGGCGATAGAACGGCTCAACTGGTAGACAGTTGGGTTGATTGTGGCATGCCTATCAAATTGCACGAAATCGGAATTTAGACGAGGAATGCACCGGACATTCCAAAACGTTCGTAGAGAGCAGCCATGAGGGTGTTGATGCAGCTACTGGTCTGGGTTCTTGGACACGTTAAAATTCAATATTCCAAAAACAACCTGATACGTCTTGCCAACGGTACAAACCTCAGCGCATCCCAAGCTCATAAATCGCTACTTCATACTCAAGATACTACAACCCCTCTCCGTACTTAGCCATCATGTTCCTCAATGATGCCTCATCCCCAAACCGCGGCTGGAAGCGCGCAGTGAACGGTTTGGGGCGCGCAATCACACCATCCACGAAGCCCATCTCATCAATCGGGTTCTCTGGGTCCTGCGTGATCTTGAACGACCAAAGCAGGAGCGCGACGTTGATGAAAACCGAGCGATCCGCTATGTGCCGCCCGGGGCAGATTCTGCAGGTTGTTCTTCAGCAGGGTTGAGCGCAGTTCAACATTAGGCAAGGGTGTACCTGCGTCCAAAGCCATATGAAGGGAACTTGAGGTCGTCCCGGATTTTGCCGTCGCAGTTGAGCCACCTCTCAGGATCGAATTGGTCGGGGTTGGGATAGGCACTCGGGTCGCGCGAGATTGCCCTGTCAAAGGGTGATCAGCACGTACATCTAACTAGATTGCATATGATTCGGTACCAATGGTTGCCAAAGACGATAGAACCCTCTGGGATACACATGCCATTCTGCTCAAGCAGCCGTGGGAATCAGAATATCACGCCAGAGCAATAAAAACGAACATAGATGATATCAGTCGAAGCACGGTGAGCAAATCCAAGAGTCGCTACGGGCCTCCAGCGAAGACACTCCAGCATGAACGCCTCAATCTGCGGAAGGGAATTGTAGTCGTCGAACGTGGGAGCTGGAACGGCTGAGTTGAGATTCGTTCACTCAGATAAGCTCCGACATACCTCTGTCACGACCAACGACGATATCCAGCTGCTCTTGCACTTTCTCCTGCGCCTTGGGATAACAAGCGGAAGCCATGACGACAACCATGATCGCAACGGCAGTCGTGTCTGAACCGGCGCCAAACAGCGATCCAGCGAGATAAGCCATTTCTTCGTCCGAAAGCTTGTGTGAGGACTGGTTCTCGAGAAGATACCGAGAAAATGAGGGGCCGGCTTTGCCGGTCGCCTACGAATAACTTGTCAGATGGTGTTTAAGAAAGGCGTTGAATGAACTAACTAATTCTCTTGAAACACGATTGAGTTGATCGTGGAAGACCTGACTCTCTTCTCTTCTCCATTCCTCCAGCTCGGTGGTGTATCCAGGGACGTATTTTAAAATTGGGTAGCGTTCTATCAGGAACGCACCAGGTCGCATGAGGGACTGGAAGCGCTTGGTCATTTTGTGGATGACGATGATCTCGGGCGCATTCGTGGCGGTGGGCGTGGACTTCCCATACATGACACGCAAGATGACCGAGGCAGCGTAGCTTGCGTTGGATGCGTAAGTGGTTTTAGAAAAAGCCACAAAGTGCAACACACCGATTTGCAGCTGCTTGGTGTCCATTAGGGTTGTCAAGGATGTCAAGGATGACATTACGGGCGGCGTCCATCTGGATGGGCGCATAGGTTTCTGCAGCCTTCGCTTGAAGATGAGTGTGTGCTGCCCTATTCGAAACAACTTCAGCCAAACAGTTCGGCAAAAAGAAGATATCAACACAACTTGCGAAGTCTCCGGAACTGCTCTCCTGCGGGTGCGAGGATCATACGTAGCCCGCGAGACAAGATCTCTCCTGCTGCAACCGCACGAGGGCGGTCTGCTAGCAGACCGCCTTCTTTCTCCATGATGTCATTAGATTCCTGAGCAAGTGAATACAGAGGTACTCGGTGACCAGTATTGGAATCAAAATACCTGATATCTGCCAATGATGACCATGACCCTCCCAGGCCCGACCCGAAGCGAGATGATGGGTCCATAGGTATTGATCCATTCAGCAAACTGCTGAGATTGGCTGTAATATATTTACTGTTAGCGTCCACGTAGACCCAGAAAGCATTCTATTTTCTGTGCTCACTTGACTCTTGGTAGAGGGCTTCCGAACAGCCAATATCCAGGAGGTCCTGGAGGAAGAGGCAGGGGTGACCTTGATCGTATTTTAGCGCGGAGGACATTGCCTGCCAGAACGAGAGCGACCAATGCTCCTAGGACCTTGAGTTTAAAAGTCAGGTCGAGCATCCTCTAACTACAAACGCAGATACAGTAACTTAGTACAAAGGAGGAAGCGGAGGAACGAAGGATGGTGAACGCGCGGTGCAGCAGCTCCCGTTATATCTTAGACGAGCTGACAGAAGGCTGTTTGAACTGATCAGTACTAGTGCTAATGGGAGAACAGACCTATTGGGAGATAAGGGCTCACTGACGGTTAGTGCGGCTTTGGGGAGGAGGATATTTACATCAGTTTCAAGACCTTTAAATTCACTGGCGTCGCACAGATCTAGCCTCACGATTACTTGATCAGGCTTTCTGAGCCAAGACAGCCTTTCGTAGTGACCTTGACATAAGTCATTCTTCATCAACGGCGAGGTCATCCATACGCATGACATCCGAGCTTAGTATGAACAGAAAAATTTGAAGCCTTACTGCAGCGTATGAGCAATATATACCTTATACCAAATCCGTGGACTTAGCGGAGACAGGTAGATTTACGATGTCAATTTGAGTAATGAGTGAGCGGAAATCCACCTAGCTAAGATCATAAAGAACGCACCTCCAACTCCTTCTTAAGCTTGGCCAACCAAACTAAGTCCAACTCCTTCCTGAGTGGCGAGCTATCCCCGCTGGCCGTAGCATCAAAAGCATTAGAGAGCGTCGAAAAGATCATGATTCACGCACCTGATGTTCAAAAGTTTCTGATGGAACTCGAAGCCCGCAATTAGCTCGTGGTACAGAGTGGCGGCATGACCGGCATGTGCCAAATTTCAAACTCCCCGCTTCGGGTTGTCTTTATTTGAAATCCCAATACTACTGTCAGACTAGTCAAAGTTTGACGGTGATCAACCGGTGACCAGTGACCGCGCCGTACAGAGAATCGAGATAATGCAGCTGGCAACGACGTGCTCCGTTATATCACGTTGAACGTCAGGCTTGTTGTTTCCGATCAGTCTGAACTACCCTCAACCTTCTGCGTCTGAGCCTTCCCAACTGTCCGCAGTTCGCAGTGCAATCCTGCACATTATCTTGTTACCGTTCAAGCGCTCTTCGAAACGTACAAGTTCGAGGTTCAAACTTCCGTGCCCGATGACGAGTTGGCTGATACACCTGTTACTGACGTCGTTCTCCTGGTGGTTAACACTATGGGGTGGACGAAGGGATTTGGTACTGACTTGAATGCCAAGATCAAGGAACATGCTGAGCTTACTCATGTCTTTGAGATCCGCCGAACAAGGCGTTTCAGTACACCTACGAAGCAAAACCACCAACCTTTCAGTACGAATAGGCATTATAATACTTGCTGTTAACCAGCGCAAACTTACACCTTGTCTTACTCCCATGTTATATTCCCATCTATCACCATTACCTTTCATCCCCTCTATGCCCGGTGTCCCTTATGAGGTGGGCTGAAGCCGGGCATTTGACCAGGTCATCCAATGTCTTCAAAAATGACGCGATCGTTGGCCTTGTCGAATGTGAGCCTGGAACCCCCCGACGGCCGAAAATACCCCAAGCCAGGCTTCCGCCTGAACCATCAACCTCCACTTGCCATGGTCTTGCCTCAATCTGCGCTATCTCACCTAGTTTATTGCACAAGCCCATTCTCACCCTGGTTCCATCTGCTGTTTTTGCGGCAGGTGATCGTCAAGGGTGAGCTGGAGTTGCCTATCTTGGGAATGCTCGATTCTACGGACACGAATGAAGGGATGTAGAGAAGGTCGGGTGCCATGTTTTGCAATGGGCCAAGGGTGAAGGCTCAGGCGGGGAGCTCAGGAGATGCGAAAAGTCCAAATGCGATAGGTAGTTATGGCTAACGAAAAGTCTATTGGATATAACCCGATTGCTGTCGCATCAGGAGCACATCACTCAAACAGCCAGAACCTTTGTTGTCTGGCCATCGCTGTATATGTTGTCAGTCGTGCTAACTCGTGCATTGAGAGATAAAAGCATTCATGCTTGTGTTATGAAGCTCATACGTCCCAGCATATGCAGGCTCGGAAAGCCCCTCGGCGGAAAACAAGCATATCGTGAGCACCGTCTAGTATTATATACATGTGAGGCTAAGGGGGTGATGGATAAGAGTGGCGTTGACTACCATGACATGCATGAGATACTATCAGAGCTTGGTTGCCCACATCACCTCTGAGTTACACGGCTCAAATTCGCGATCATGGGAACGCATTGTGGTACCGGGTGATCTCAACGCCAGAAGAGTGCGCAAAAGACAGTGCACTGGGCTTTTGAGACCGTGCAGTCACGGCTTCAACGGCATCAGACGCGAGGCATGCGCTGCGGACGATCTGCAGGACGAATTTCTCGAGCGTAAGATATGCAGTATTTTCGATTTCCTGTCATGGGTAGCAAATATTATCGCTCTTCAGCAAGACAGAACGCGACAAGAGAAAAGAAGGATTGCTTGCCTCTGATATTTGTTTGATGATCGCAGGGTAGTCCACTTGGTGCATACCAGATTTCTCGTAGAATGTGATGTTCGTGACCACCCTTTGCTTTGCAAGGCGTTCAGGATGATTGACACCAATCAGCACAGGCATGACAAGGCCTTTGATGGCCACCTTTGCAGCTTGCTGCAAACTGTCTTGCCCGCTGGGTGTAATCACCTCAACCTCAAAGTCTTCCGCCAGTAAAATGAGCTTCTTAAGGCCTATAACGATGCGCACGGCGTCCGCACTCTCCCCGGCTAGAGCAAATGCCTTCTGAGTGACCTCGTGCACGAGCACATGAACATTCGTATACGATCCTGAGAGGGCTGAGATAGCTTTGGTGAGATGACCATAGTGGATGGAGTCCGTTACGTTGTCGGACTGCCCGGGTGCATCAAGAAAGGAGGGCTTGAGATGGAGGTAGACGGTAATGGAGACTGGCTGATCGCGCGTGCGCCCCCAGCAGTCTACGCCAATGGTTGCTGTGAGTTGGACAGCGTCGACGAGTACGACATCGGTGGCGGCTGGTAAGGACATCGATAACGATAGTCCATATTTGTGCACCTTAGTACATAATACAAGCTCTCTTGGCGCCTAAGTAGCTACACTCTCTTGGCCTACGTATGATTCTTTCCCAACATCTGATGCGGGCCAACTTGACCGTCTCTATCGTTTTGGTTGCATTTCCCTTGGTCTCAAGCATAGCCAAAAGTTTGATATATGCTTGACTGATACTAGTATCACCGCAGTCGTCGGCACGTGCCGAGTCTCCGACTGTGGTGTTATAGGAGTCTCTAGGACTATTTCACCTCTTTATTCTTAACTTCCACCATCTTATGCAGGCTTACTTTGACCAGGTATATTATTATTATTTTCATCATTATAAACCTACAGTCAGTTAACTAATCTGTCGCATGATTCAGGATTCATACCGTCTTCCGGAGGGGGTAAAGCGAATTGCTTATGATGCTGATACCCAGCAGTACACTTTCCGCGACCGCTCTGGTCAACTTTACCAGAATCCCTCGGGAGAGATGTATGGCGTTCTGAAACCTGTGTCAGCACCTGCCGCTCCTCGTCGCAGTGTGACCATAACAGGCGAGCTCGTGACCACCCTCCTGAGGATCAATTGCTCATATTACTCCACACGTAGAACGCAGAGACCCTGCTCTCATCCGCGCTCGCTCTGTAAAGCGCCCCGCAAAGACTTTTGACGACTTCCTTCCCCCAGAATACATCACCAACGCAGAGATTTCAAGTTCTGCACCCGACTCTCCCAGCAAAGATACCGCGCGGGTGAACCGGAGTCGTACGCTACCAAAGATCCCAAGAGTTGCGAAAGTCATGCGTCCCGGAACGAGTTCACCTCGCGGGTCGGAGGCTGACGAGAAACAGCATTTGCTCGACGAACGTTCTGCCAGTCCCACCTCATATGCGACTCACAAGGGTGATGAGAAAGAGTTGAGTCGCTCGAATTCTAACGCGTCATCCTTTCTGTCATTGCCTATTATCGATACGCACATCAATTTTGAGTGATTCATCCAGTATGAATTAAATTAGTATTACCTTCGTATGAATGCCCCCAGAATCATCGTATTGCATATGTAGAACCATCGGTCAAATGTTTGAATAGGAAGTGACCAAGTTGAACTTGGCGCTAACGTATTTGTCCTGCTCAATAAGTTACACAGAGATTAGCCTCGGCTCAGGCTGCTAAAGTGAGGTATGTATCCACAGTACTGTCCTCAGAACAAATAAAATCAAATACAACACAACAAACGAACGATGAACAAACAAACTAGCCCTCGCTTCACCACGATCGACCAAGACTTTACACCAAATTCAGTTACACCTGTTCTCTCTCCTTGTTCCTTGACAGTAAGATCGAGAGTGGCCTGAGTGGCCCTTGCACAGGTGCGAGCTTTGGATCAGCTCTAATCTCTGTCACACGACCACGTGAAAGCACCCGTGACCCCTTCTCCCTAGCAGCTCTTGCAATGCGCTTGGGAAATGCAGCGCGAACGTCTCTGTGCGATTGGGTGATAGCTGAACTACCAAACGTGTGCTCTTTGATCACAGCTACAGGTGGTAGTGAAATGAGAGGTTTCCCATCAGGGGAGCTCGAAAAGGAACGCTAGAAGAGTATCGTTGAGTAAATGCAGGCACGATCAGGCTGCTACACACAAATGGTTCCGACTCTGTATCTTCCCCGATAACCTTGCTCTTCCTTATGTTCTGGGTCCATGTGAAGCGAGGCGATCCTTCATGATTATCATCTCGTGAGTTCAACGCAAAGCGGCTGACAGACAAACGAACGCACCTCTCGGCTTCTTCTTGAAAAATTCGTCTGGGAAGGTCTGCACCTTCTCCGCGTTCTGCTTAGCGTTCCAAGAATTCACGATCCGGCGGTAGACGAGGTAACTAACGATGTATGCGATGCACACAGCGAGCAGACTGAGCGCTGCGAATGGGAAAACACGCTTGTGTGGTTCGTCCACGAAGGATGTGGCAGTTGTGGTAGGAGAGGTGGTGCTGCTCGAAGGGGCCATGGTAGTGCGTCAGGTGAAAATCGGATTGGCACGTTGGCAGTCAAAGATGCCCCCCAGTTGAATACTGATGGTGGAGCGTAAGGGAGAGGGTGAGTAGGTGGGTGACATGTTAATATGACCTTGGACTAGAGGCTGACACGAATGGGAGCTTCACTAGGAATTGGTCATAGGATGGCGTAGTATATTCGAAGCTTGTACGCAATATTTATGTGGGCGTACAATTTTGTACAACATGATCGAATATCTGGTACGGCCGTGTAACATAGTTTGTCTGACCTCGCGCTCAAAAAGATACGTCCGGTAAGTACAGCTGGGTCCCTGCATGCTCGATTTTCTCGACGTCGATAGAACGCAAAGTGATAAACTTCAAGTGTCGATGAAATATAAATTTAACTGACACTGTATCTCAGGACACAACTAGTACTAAGGCTAACCGTCATATCCATTAACGAGTCAGCTACGACTAGTGCTAGCTAGTACGTACCGTATTATGATGAGGCAGAAAGTAAATTATAGCAGTACTTATAATAGAGAAATACCTAGGTAGGATCCGTGAGCAATTCGTTCGCATAAAGGTTGTCCTGCAAACCCTAAGAAACGAAAATGATTGGGACGTCTACTACTATATCAATGAAGGGAGCGGTGGTGGTGGGTAAAGGAGAGTGGAAATATTAGCAGCTTCTTCGTAAGACTTGATACCTCCACCTCCCAACTGCAAGGGTGTGAGAGCGTCAAAGGTCGGACATAACTGATCCCATGCATCTGGAAAACAGTTCAGCCATATAAATTCAGTTTCTTCACGGATGACCTACCTGGCACGTGGTTCAGATGTGCGCGGGTATCTGAGGGACTTTCCGCCATTACCACGGCAAAACCGCTGGATGTGAAAGATTAGCTATTTCTTTCACGAGGACATTCATGGACATACGCATCGAGGTGCCAGTCAATGTGACTTTTGGTTCAGAGTTAGTACCCTTCTTGACAACTCGATACAAATGATGTCATACCAATGCAAGAACCAGGGGCCAGAATTGTCGGTCACCCATCGTATCACCATCTGTTGCCCAGCGCTCCCAGCGCTGACCACATCGCGGCGAACCGGGTTCGCGTAATTGAGGGTACTGTTGCCCGCGGTGCCCGCGCTCTGTATGACATCGAAGGAATGCTAATGATCATATCAGTACCAGCCAAAACATGCCATCGAAGTCACGGCGAACTTACCCCATGAAGATGTATGGGATGCTGGTGCAATATATATCAGTCACGTTAATGTCGAATGAATGGGAAAGACGCACGGGTCCACCTAGACCGGTTATTGACAATGTCAACTCTACCACTTTGTTGGCCTCGAGAACGATGACACTCCCGTTTGGGAGCAGCTGAGAAGGGTCTTGAGCTCCGCTAAGAATTTGGAGTAGAACAGGAACAGTGGGGGGGTTGAAGGTGGCATTATTGACATAAAAGTTTCCGCCGACAGTGGAAACCTCGAGGTTGAGGTTGATATCTGCCTTCCCATACCCTGGAATGCCAGGAGCACCAGGATTAATCAGAGCATGCAAGTTGGTCTCTTGCAATGGATTCTTGGGTGCTGTATTGACTGTAGTCGGTTCGGCCGTTCGGGCACCTTTGTAGCGTAGGATAGCAGAGTTCGTTCCCCCCGTGTAGGATGCATTCATCGTATTAGGAAGATTGCGTATCCAGTAGTTATCCACCGGCTTATCGGCTACCAGAACCACAGAGTAGCGCTGACCCGCAAAAATCTGGAGCTGATCTACTACCAGAGGTTCGGTCAGCTGTCCATCCGCTTCGATAACGGTCAAGTTATGGCCATCGATGGAGAACTGGAAGTTAGGATCGCACGATATTGAAATTAGGCGCATGCGATACCGCTTCCCCTGCTCAACACTGATCACAGCGAGATCAGACATGGGTCCACCAGCATATCGACCGAGTCCATTGACGAGCGTAGAGCTGGCAGTATTACCTATGACATAACGCAAGACGGTGGCCGCAGTATGATACCTAGTGATACTACTTTAGTCGGGCAGATTACCAGCGTTCGTAAAACTTACCAGTCGGAAAGTGTGATCACGGTACTTGCTGGTAAGACATGATGGTCAGAGGGTCAATATAAACCGATTTCTCGCTCACCATCGTCTACGTCGTACATGTGTGCCATAGGGTCGTGAGGATCATAAATTACCAGCGGTCCCCTGAGACCATCACACTGTTCAATAGGTCAGTCCTCTACTGCGTATGCAAGGTTCAAGTGATACTTGCATATTGAACAGAATAATGACTGTGATACCAGTAAGTGCCTGCCTGGTTCGGGGCAGAGAAAGAATGCAAAAAAGAGTGGTTCTGCGCAATGGGGCATTGTGTGACGGAGGACGTCCCGTCGGCATAGCTTGTTCCATTCTGGTAGAGACCGTGCCAGTGCTGCGGCAAACAAGGTTAAAAGGTTAATAAGTAACAATGTTGACAATTCGACGCTGCTTACGATACTGGTACTCTTGAACATCGAGTCGTCTGTGAGCTCGTTGACCACATCGATGGCAAAGTCATCTCCCTATTATGAGGTTAGCGCTGGTGCGCGATGAGGTCAACAGAAACTCACCTTTTGCGCTGCAATCAAGGGTCCAGGGAATACGCCATCAACAAGAGTCGCTCTGTCAAAAATCAGGAGTGTGCTTTGAAAACCATAGCAATAGACTCACGAGCGCCCGAAGCCATCAGGAGCAATGACCTTATTGGCTACGGTCAGTCTGGTTTTTGGGCCGAGCGCAGCGGGCTGAGATAATGGGTAGGATTGTGAACGAGATATTATAGCTGCAGCATTAATAGATGAAATAAGAGAAGCGATTAGAATAAGAATAAACATCGTGATTGTTCACGATAGAAAGTGCTCTCGCCAGGAGAGTAGTGGAATGTAGAATATGATTATAATGAGGGGACACATCCCTCCTCGCAGCTTTTATCTTGCAGCGGTAGATAGCCTTGAGTGTTTTCTCGTTTCACAACAGTCGTTACCTCGATTGATGATTACCGGCGTGTGATCACGCCACAAACAGTTGCTCAGTGACTACAGCACCCCGTACATTGGAATATCGACAATGTACTGCTCCAGGAGTCAGCAGCTATCGGCCGGCGCGTTGAAGGATGTTGGCGTACCACGAAAACATGACTCGGACACAACATAAAATAACTCAGGCGGCCAGAACAGCCAACTGACCCATAGCGGTGCTCGTGCTAGGTTGTCACATCAGTTTGAGGCAACTTTTCAAGCACAGGAAATGAAAGATGCAGACGGCTGGCAGTGAGACCTCGCCAAGCGTGCTGTGCGAGAGAATCGGATTAGAATTTGTCTGGAAGGAATGATTACACGCTGTAAGAAAGGTGAGCACTGACCTGTTCATGTATCTTGAAACTGATCAGAGCAGGTATTAGTGGAATCTGTATTAAACAACGTGTAAAAAGAATGATTTGAAAGGACCGATGAAATGGCGGATGTTTTATGCCGGTATCTAACCCATGCTGTCGCTGTGGTGCAGAAGGAAAAAGTGCGAGTGATGTCAGAGCGCGGGACCAGGCAGTGATCGGGGAGGATCCCGGAACAGAGCATGCTGTGCCTACTTTGTGGCTTCGTTCCCTCTCAGTTACGATCAGCTTGCCGTATTACGGATCAGCTTGTGGAACATCGATGCTAACTAGTCGGACTTAATGCCTGCTTAGATGTACACGTCAGCTTGCTACAGACCCGAGACACTGACAACGGCCACTTCTCGTGTGGCTATTGCAAGATTGCACGCACTGGCATTGGTAGAAATAAATAGTACGGGCCAGATTAGCTCGCAACCACAAACACACACATTTCTTGACACAGACCTGAAGAAAAACAGTGGACAATTCCGGCGTTGCACGGGACCGCCACGCCCACACAGAGCGGGGCACCAAGTCGATGTTTGCACCTTCTGTTAAGCGTGCAAGAGGGATCGGCAACGTCATTGTACTACGCTATGTCATTTGAATAAGGCATTGCGACGGCGGAATTCAGAGAGGAGACTCTTCGTCAAGGATTGAAGCTTGAATACTATGCAATGACTCCAAATGGGAATGACTTTGCCTAAAATGAACTCAAGACGGGAAGTCGGCATGCGAAGCCAACAAGTTGCTGTCAGGTCAATTAAAGAGGCGTTGGGGCTTGGTTGCCGTGGTAGGAGCCCACGGGGACCTTGGCGGCGGCCGACTGCGCACCAAACGCTGAGGTGTATCGGCACAGAATTTTGAAAGGAGGCGGGTGGATTGATTATGGTTGCGGGGTGATCGCAATGGTCGGAGGTCGTGCCATTATAGAATCGTGCAAGTCCGGTTGTAGTGACCATAAAAGACTCATCAACAATGAGAATCCGTTCACGACTGCCAGGTTATGGCGGTGATTGCGGTACGAATCGCACAACCGCGGACATGCAGACAGTTGAGTTATTATTAATTCTGGAAGTCGAGCTGCCACTGAAATAACCATAACTAAGGAAGCTCAGAGTCCACGCTTGGCCCACGCCGTTGTCGACTTTCACGTTGGTCACATGCCAAGATGGTAATGATGCGGTAGCAGAGCTGCAAGAACCAGCCCGTGTGTGACATTCGGATGTTTCATGTGTGACGTCTGGAAGAACTTGGAGAAGCGATTGAAACCCCGCGCATAACCCAATATGGTGGTAACTGCATTGTGCTTCTCACTGGCGAGATTTTCCCGATGCATATCCCCAAACTACTTTAATAAACGGACGGCGACTCCAACTGAAGATATTGATGACTCTGACAAGCTCCACTGCTGGCTACCATCAGACATTCCACGGTCGTGCATTGCTTTTTACCATGCACAAATTGGCACGCAACCTAAACGTGAGATTGAGGAACAGTTGCGAAGTTGTGAGACACGAATTGTGTCTTGCACAGATACTGTCGAGATATCGTGGTAAGGTTTGTCTCTCAAGCTATACTATATGGCTCTTGAACTTGCATTCCGTCAGTTCAATGTTACATGGGTGAGATGTCCATGTCAAGACTCAACGTTCAACTTTAAGCCTCATCCTTTGTGCTGCAAACTCGCTTATTAGGGAATATAGCTTAGCATTGTGCCCATCATGGGGAAGTTACGCCGTTGATCTGGCGTTTTTCCTTTCACCAAGCCCTACCCCGAAATCTGTTTGTATGTCTGAAGTTGCTACTTTTGCGCATGTACCACTCACTCCCGACCTCTGGCGTGCTCGAATGGGACGCATCGGAAAGAGCGTCGTTGCACGGTTCGTCTCATTGCAAAGGAGGTAACTGCGGCCTTGGATTCTGACACACCTCTGTCTCATTGTGAATATTGTTTTATCGCTCAACACCCCACGTCAACCCTTCCACACCTCTGAGACCGAGGGCACCGGGAAATTTCATGACCTTACTCACTCTGATATTTGCGGACCCATCCCTGTCGTCCCTTTGGGAAACGATGTTTTCTCGACGATCAAACGAGCGTTCTTAACCTCCAACTACTAGCTTCAAAGAATCAGACTTTGGCCATTTGGCAAACTGGTCGCGCATGTTGGCAAAACTGGGTTCACGAGTCAAAATCTTCAGGCCCGCAAAGAGTCTGTCTCTGCTTAATGTTTATCGATTATGGCCTTCCTTGCAAGGTTTCTTGCTCCCCGATAATTGACAGCACTTTCGTCATTTACCCGATCTAACACATAACAATCTCCAGACGGTACATATATTGAATCATAGCACTATTCATTGACATCGAAGTTCTAATAGTCCGAAGCAATCTATGATGATTTGCTTGTGCTAACTCAAAAGTACAGACACTGGTTACATGCAAGTCTATCAACCATTATTCAAATTAGATCTAAACCTCCCTAATCTAGGACGAGGGGTTGTCCCTGGTGATTGTCATAGATCGGACATAAGCGATCCCATTCATCTGTAAAGCAGTTCAGTAATAGATGTACGGTTTCTTCACATATGACCTACATGGCACGGGGTTCACATGCGCGCTAGTATCCGAGGGACTTTCCGCCATTACCACGGCAAAACCACTGCATTTGAAGGATTAGCCATTTCGTTCATGGGAAGATTGACACACATACGCTTCAAGGTGCCAGTCAATGTGACTTTTGGTTCAAAGTTAGTACCCTTCTTGACAACTCGATACAAATGATGTCATATCAATGCAAGAACCAGGGGCCAGAATTATCGGTCACCCATCGTATCACCATCTGTTGCCCAGCGCTCCCAGCGCTGACCACATCGCGGCGAACCGGGTTCGCGTAATTGAAGGTATTGTTGCCCACGTTGGTCGCGCTCTGCACGACATCGAATGTATGCTAATGATTATCAGTACCAGCCAAACATGCCATCGATGTCACGGCAAACTTACCCCATGAAGATGTATGGGATGCTGGTACAATATATATCAGTCACGTTAATGTCGAATGAATGGAAAATACGTACGGGTCCACCTGGACCGGTTATCGACATCGTCAACTCTACCACTTTGTTGGCCTCGAGAACGATGACACTCCCGTTTGGGAGCAGCTGAGAAGGGTCTTGAGCTCCACTGAGAATTTGGAGTAGAACAGGAACAGTGGGGGATTGATATGTGACGTTGTTGACATAGAAATGTACGCCAGCGACAGAAATTTCGAGGTTGAGGTTGATATCTGCCTTCCCATACTCTGGAATTCCAGGAGCACCAGGATTGATCAGAGTATGCAAGTTGGTCTCTTGCAATGGGTTCTCGGGCGGAGTATTGACCGTAGTCGGGTCGGCCTCGCTGGCGCCTTTGTAGCGCAGGATAGCAGAGTTCATTCCTCCGTCGTAGGTCGCATTTGCCGTATTAGGAAGACTGCGTATCCAGTAGTTATCCACCGGCTGATCGGCTACTAGAATCACAGAGTAGCGCTGACTCGCAAGAATCTGGAGCTGATCTACCACCAGAGGTTCTGTCAGCACTCCATCCGCTTCGATGACAGTTAATTTGTGGCCATCAATGGAGAACAGGACGTTGGAGTCGCATGACATTTCAATCAGGCGCAAGCGATATCGCTTTCCCGGCCTGACACTGATCACAGCGAGCTCAGCCTGGGGTCCGCCAGCATAGCGACCGTGTCCATTGATGAGCATAGACTGAGCAACAGCTATCGTGCCGCGCAAGGCGGGGGCCACGGTATGATACCTAGTAATCCTACTTTAATCGAGCAGATTACCCATGTTCATATAACTCACCAGTCGGAAAGTGTGATCACGGTCCTTGCTGGAAATACATGACGGTCAGAGAGTTGATATGGACCAATTTCTTGCTCACCATCATCGACATCGTACATGTATGCCAAAGGGTCTTCAGGATCGTAAATCACCAGGGGTCCCCTCAGACCATCACACTGTTCCATGGGTCAGTCAGCCACTGCGTATGCAAGGTTCGAGCGATACTTGCATATTGGACGGAATAATGACTATGATACCAGTAAGTGCCCGCCTGGTTTGGGGCGGAGAAAGAATGTAAAAAAGAGTGGTTCGGCGTAATAGGGCATTGTGTGATGAATGACGTCCCATCAGCATAGTTCGTCCCATTCTGGGAGATACCATGCCAGTGCTGCCGTAGACAAGGTTAATTTTAACAACATTGATAGATTTGACACTGCTTACGACACTGGTAAGCTCAAACATTGTATCGTCCGTGAGCTTGTTGACCACCTCGATGGCAAAGTCATCTCCCTATTGTGAGGTCAGCACTGGAGCAAGACAAGGAGGTCGACAGAAATTCACCTTCTGGGCTGTGATCAAGGGTCCAGGAAATGTGCCATCGACAAGAGTTGCTCTGTTTAAGATCAGGAGTGAGCTTCCAGTGCCGTGGTAATAGACTCACGAGCGTTCGAAGCCATCGGGAGCGATGACCCTATTACCTATGGTGATTCTGGTTTTGGGGCCATGTACAGCGGGCTGAAATAGTGGGTATGACTGTGAGCGAGATATTATAGCTGTAGCATTAATCGATGAGATGAAAGAAGCAATTAGAAAAAGAATTAGCATCGTGATTGTTCACGGTAGGTGGTAGCGCAGTCGTTCGAAAGAGTAGTGGAAAGTAAGATAAGATTATAATGCTCTCGCAGCTTTTATCTCGCAGCGATAGATAGCCTTGAAGTGTTCCCGTTTCAAAGCAGTTCGTACCTTCCGAATTTATCGGCGTGTAATGATTGATTACACAGTAAACGGTTGCTCAGCGCTCAGTTACTTGCAGTGCCCCGGTGATTTAAATGTCAACGGCGTACTACTCCGGGAGTTAGCAACAATCTGTCAACACGTTCGAGAATGTCGGCGTACCACGAAACCATGACTCGGCCACAACACAAAATAATACAGACGGGAAAACAACCAACTGACACCAGGTGTTAGCGCTAGGATGCCACAACAGCTCGAGACAATTCCTCATGCACAGGAAAAGAAGATTGCCGATGGCTGGTAGTGCCCCCTCGTCAAGCATGGCGGCCGTGCGAGAGTATCGGACTAGCATTTGTCGGACAGAAATAGTCGCATACTGTAAGGTACTTTGTACTCGTGGCATGTCGGGACCTTCGCGGTGCCGCCTGTGCACTAGGCGCGACGGCGATGCCCGAAGGTTGTGCCATTATTGGATTGTGCAAGTCGGGCTGAAGTGACCATGGAGGACTCATCGGCAATGGATGGCCAGTTCTCGGCTGGCAGGTTATGGCAGTGGTGGTGATTGCGGTAGCAATCGCACGACCGCAGACAGGTAGATAGTGAAGTTATTGTTAATTCTGGAAGCCGGGCTGCCCCTGTAGTGACTATAACTAGTGATATGCTGGGCCAGACCCATAATAGTGGCTTGGGCCTGGCTTCGGCTAACTGGTCCACAGCTGAGGAATTGAGCAATGGAGAGCCCACCACGAGTTCACTGGAGGCATTAGTATACTCACGGGAACCTGCGGATAGAGGAGAGGATGAAGCAGTGGCATCGGAAAGTCAAGGGACTGAAGTCAAGGTGACCATGACCCGATATTTTCCAAAAGGTCAGTCACGGTGTCGTCGCGGCGAGACGCAGCGGCCTGCGTCGTAGTCGAAGTCAAGCAGCTATCCGAAAACATCAAACCTCGATTTACCGTAGTGGTTTAATGTTGTCTGCAAACTTTCTATGGAGGAAAGAAAAGGTGTCTACAAGGATATCAAGGATATGCCGATGAGAAGCTGCCTTGAGCTACTAGACATGTTCCAGGGATAGAAGCAAGTCAACGTTAGTTGATTGCTTTGCTATGCTGCGTTGATGAATGTACGTGGTTCAACCAATGATGTTATGAAGTACAACCGTGACTTAGTACTACTAGCCAAGTACTAGTTGGCAGCACGAGGAGAAGTGATAGGCTAAGGTTAGGGTCGGAACTTGGTCATACCGTGATTGGTCGATGTAGATTGCACGATTAATTAGTTCGGCTACTCGATCTTTCGTCACATCACTCGTGGACCGTGGTGAGATCGCAAGCAGGGTCTCTTGATTCACGCAGGATGTCTAATACAACACACGAACCGCAGACATTCTCTGCTGAATCGTACTTTGAAACACAACCGCAACCTCCTTCACTCGTCACCGATATAGAAGGCGTTCACCAGTTTATCCAACGGCAACGACAGGCTAATCGATCCGTCGTGCTTGTAACGGTGAGAGTCATTATCAGAAATGCTTGCGTCAATGCATCCTGAGCTCAATCCAGAGCGGAGGGACCACCGTACCGCTGGAGCTCAATGTGTAAGAACGGGCTACCACCCCAGCCGCACAGGGTCACTGACCTCATGTCCAATAAATGTGCAGCGTCCGCTTCCTCGATAATTTCAGTGCCGGTACGCTCTACTTTTCTTTTCGTTATGTTTTGCCAATCATCATATCATGCAGGTACCCGAGGTGCAACATCTGCCGAATATTTTCTCAAAGCCGGCTACGCCGTCATATTCATGCATCGCCAGTTCAGCTTGCAACCCTTTAGCAGGCATTACTCCCACTCGACCAACCCATTCCTCAACTTTCTCGAGATTGACGCTGCATTGCCGTCATCTTCGACTATTGACTCGGCATTCCCATACTCAAATGATCCTGCGCCCACGACACCGACACCACAGATCACTGTAACCACCGCTGAACGTGCTAAGCTTTTTTCTGTGCTCCGTGCATACAAAGCAGTGCATGCCCAAGGAACCCTACACATGCTCTCATTCGTAAGCGTGAACGAATATCTTTGGTTGCTGCGTGCGGTCAGTAGCGAGATGAGCGTCCTAGGAAGAAAGGCGATGTATTATCTTGCTGCCGCCGTCAGTGATTTCTTCTTGCCACAGCAGAGATTGGTAAGTGATGACACCTTGTCTCGGCAAACGATGTTGACATACCGATGGTCAGTCGGAACATAAGATACAATCTGGAAAAGGCAACCTATCCATAGAAATGGATCAAGTGCCGAAGATCTTAAAGCCGCTTGTGTCAGAATGGAACCCAGAAGGGTTCATTGTCTCCTTCAAGGTGCACTCGCTTCACTTTTTACCCCATCATTTGACCGACATATTTTCCCAGCTCGAAACTGATGACACGATTCTGATACCGAAAGCCCAACAAGCGCTCGAGCGTTATGGGCATCAGGTGGTGATCGGAAACGATCTCCACCATCGCAAGTACCGTGTTGTGTTGATATCTCCCGTTGTGCAGGCAGACGCTACAAAGGAATTGGACGGAATCCTCGCATCGCAACCTAAATATGCCGAATTTTGGATAGAAATTGATCCTCATCAACCACCCAACCATCCCAAAGAAATAGAGGAAGACATCATTGAAGAATTGCTCAAACGGCACAATGCATGGATTGAGGGCTCATGAGTGGGGTTGACATTCTGATATATAGCAATGCATTGTAGGTAATGATAGATACCAGAATCATGAGGCCTTGATATTTTGTCGAGGCATATGTGAGCAGGCCCGGGAGTAAAATCAAGGTCCTCTAAACAGTTTATTAATTTAGCAGGAATCCGTCCGACTTCAGCAGGCTCCTGCGTAGTAGTGCCGACAGCAACATCGTATATCCTAGCTTATGATGGTTGATAGGCTCGAGTCACATCCTATCATAAATTCATCTGTAGGCAAAGAAATGAAACGAATATATCACAAGACTCATACAACTGGTTGTTGACATGCTATCTTGGGGAAGTCTTTAGAAATAAAACTGGGAGATCTTCTCGAACAAGGGTCCTCTTCGGGCATTTTGGTGGAGCAGAGGACGACTGAGGCTGGTCTACAGGAGAGAGGTCGGGTGGTTCGATGGTACGCGAGCGATCCTGATTGGAGGGCGGGATGTCGACGTTGTGCGGAATACTTGATGGTTGATTGCTCACGGGAAGCTGCTCTTGGGCTAGATGGGGAATGTCGGTGAAAGTACCCTGCACCTACGTCGGGTGAGTTGCGGTTGTGTTGTAAGAATAGACCGCACTCACCCACGGTTTTGGATCACCACATATATGTTGTGCTGACAGGGGGCAATAGACCGGACATAGCACAACGAACCTCTCTGTGTCCGGTACTCTGAACTGCATCACGACAGGAGGGGCGAGGAACTTTGATGGTGCAGCAGCAACGAAGGTACATGTCGCATGTAATGCGGCAACAGCAGTCATGTCGCCCTGCTTGTAATTGGTGGCTGACTTGATTTTTGAACGCCAAAGATGCGACTTTGAGAACCACGAGAGTACAAAAGACCAGAGTTTGCTGAACGGTTTTGGCCTATCTTTGATGGCCGTCGATGAGCTTCGCTTGATCCTGACTGATGAGCGGTGCCGGAGAAACACGCAGACCACGAGGGCACCCATGCCAATTATAGAGATCGAGAGCATGATGATGCTTGCGACAGGAAACGAGCCCTGAGCTTGATTGACCTGAGCCGGGCGGGAAGGACTAGACGTGGATGCAATCGGGAAGCTAGCTGTATTTGTGCCATCGGTGGGTGCCATGATAGATGGAATCGAAAGTCGGTCAAGACTGGGCTCAGCTTGGTCCTAGTCAGACCTTGACAACCATCTGTAAAGATGGGAATATAAGAGGCTGACAATTCTGTCAACTTCAATGCACGGAAGATTTCGCACTTGACTTATCGATTCTCGCAGTCACTGACCCACGCCCGTGCACACGTAACATGAATATTTGGATGGCAATGATGATGGATGTGACCATAGCCCTCATGTGCACAGCCCTGCGAAGTTTTGCGGCTGCGCGACTGCGCTTTTCTGATCAGAAGTGTTCAAATAACATGCGCAACTTAAGCTTGATCTCAAACGACCATCAACTCTACTCTTTAACAACAAATTAATTCACCATGGAAGAAGAAGTAGCCGCCCTCGTATGTTTAATTCCAATGCCGTCCTTCACATTGTCTAGCAAGCTCATGATCAAACTTGTCAGGTTATTGACAATGGTTCCGGCATGTGCAAGGCTGGTTGTAAGTTATCCTCGATCTGATCTGTTACATTGTCTGATAAGCCTTTTCGCAGTTGCTGGTGATTTAACACGATTCGTAGTGTTGTGAGCATACCCAACTGATTGCATTCTGTAGGTGACGATGCTCCTCGTGCTGTCTTCCCGTATGTTTCACGTCCTATCACCGTTGTTCACGGGGTACTCATAGGAATTGCACAGCTCCATCGTCGGTCGTCCGCGCCACCAGGGTGTCATGGTTGGTATGGGACAGAAAGACTCTTACGTCGGGTACGCTTCGCCGTGATCGTAGTCGCCGTCAGCTTACATCTGCCCAGTGATGAGGCTCAATCTAAACGTGGTATCCTGACGCTCAAGTACCCTATCGAGCACGGTATCGTCACGAACTGGGACGACATGGAGAAGATCTGGCATCACACTTTCTACAACGAGCTTCGTGTAGCCCCGGAGGAGCACCCCGTCTTGCTTACCGAGGCTCCTCTCAACCCTAAAGCTAACCGTGAAAAGATGACTCAAATCATGTTCGAGACATTCAATGCACCCGCATTCTATGTTTCCATTCAGGCCGTCTTGTCATTATACGCTTCCGGTCGTACAACCGGTATCGTCATGGACTCCGGTGACGGTGTCACCCACACCGTACCTATCTATGAAGGTTTCTCTCTTCCACACGCCATCCTCCGTCTCGATCTTGCTGGTCGTGATCTTACCGACTACCTCATTAAGAACCTGATCGAGCGCGGTTACTCTTTTACGACGACCGCTGAACGTGAAATCGTTCGCGACATCAAGGAGAAGCTGTGTTACGTCGCCCTCGACTTTGAGCAGGAGATGCAAACTGCCGCACAGTCATCAGCTCTCGAGAAGAGCTATGAGCTTCCTGATGGTCAGGTTATCACCATCGGTAACGAGCGGTAAGACGATTCCCTGTCGATCATTGCGTCATCGCATCTCATATAATCATAAAAGATTCCGTGCACCTGAAGCTCTCTTCCAGCCTGCATTCCTTGGTCTCGAATCCGCAGGTATCCATGAGACGACGTAAGCAAAACCAGCTACTTGCTAGGAACTTCGTCCGATTTACTTCCCCTTCTAGGTACAACTCGATCTTCAAGTGCGATCTTGATATCCGTCGTGACTTGTATGGTAACGTCGTGATGTCGGGTGGTACTACCATGTTCCCTGGTATCGCCGACCGTATGCAGAAGGAGTTGACATCACTCTCGCCGTCAAGCATGAAGGTTCGCATCAGACTTTAGTGTGAGGCATAATTCTTATTCATCGTTTCTAGGTCAAGATCGTCGCTCCCCCTGAGCGGAAATACTCCGTCTGGATTGGTGGTTCCATCTTGGCTTCCCTGTCCACTTTCCAGAACTTGTGGTGTTCAAAGCAGGAGTACGACGAGTCCGGTCCTGGTATCGTCCACCGCAGTGCGTATCCCTCGCTATATCACTACCTCTCGTCCTCAATGTTCCATTTAACCCTGCCACAGAGTGCTTCTAAATATGATCGAAGAAGCAGTGAAAAGGAATCTTGTTTCCGATGTACTAGAATAGCATTGCTTTTGATTTTCTGCGATCTTGAGACGCACTCACATACGTTAAGTCTGGATGTTACAGTTTACTTTTATTTTTTCGCGTTTGTCGTTTGCGACACTTTTCTTGAGTGGATATCACGATCGATCTATGGTTCTTGTCAAGTCCAGCGGCGTTGCACTGCGGCAAACACCGGCACCTCACCTAAAGTGAACAAACACAACACAACAACATATTATGTAATTGATGAACAACTTGTACTTACGGTGCCTGGCCCTGTTCAACCGAGACCTTTTCACCAACGTCATTTGTCAAGATTCTGAGTCTTGCAAAAGAAGCCTTGTGGCTTTCAGAACGTTCTTTTGACACAACACCTGTTGAAGCAGCCCTGCGGGTGGAAACACTAGGGCAGCTTCCCACGACTCACGAGCCGCTTCACTCGAGCAACATGTTACATCAACCAACTGCCAATTCTATCATTTCCCTTTGTTGTCTCCAGCTGGTGGTCAACCGTCAGACGTGGCCTGTCGTGAAAAGATTGGAGAAGAATTTATGATATACCCGCTGTTCAAGCTCTCGCATATGTGTAGCTATGATTTTTCACTGTCCACGGGCATCTACTTCATGTAGATTGTAGAGCTGGGAGGAATTCAGTGCTGCAATTTCGGCGATGTAGATTCACTGTTGTCAAGTCATTCTTAATGGGACCACCAAAGTTCATTTACAAGCAAACTGCATTTTTATTGTTCACGGGGGACCTACCGTTGCCGAGCTGTTCAAGTGCACTGCGACCGAAGTTTATTTGCAAGCTGCCAACGACTCGCCGCTTTCTCACCGCGAGGGCGTCACGCGCTGCGAACGGCGGTGGAATACTAATAGGTGGAACTTTTCCTCTTGACTGACGCATGTACTCGATACTAATGTCAAATTAGGCTCAACCATGTAGCTTTTGCCTCATCGTGAAACTCGAAACAATATCTCCTAACTGCCGGTATCTGTCCCTTCGTCAAGTTCTACGTAACGTACGTCCTCAACTGTTCAACTGTCAGCTTTAGGGACCAGAGGGTCGTCATGTCCTGTGATCAACCTGTCACAGAAAGTGAGTAAGGTCGTCTCGGACTCTGCTCACGCGCAAGGTATATAATGCGGTCCTGCGATTGGTGTCATACTCCGCGACCTGTTAGATTGAAGATGTTGATCAAAGCTAACCTACTGGCCATTTCGCAGACTTTGCTTGCGTTGCAAGCATTGGCCACCGCGCCCATCATTAACTTGGGTTATGCTCAGTATCAGGGTTCAGCGGACACAGCTACAAATACTACCAGCTTCCTTGGAATACGGTACGCAGCTCCTCCGCTTGGTGCGTCCAGTTTTGTGTCGTGTATACAATGTCAGCCCACGCACTAAACACATAGGCAACTTGAGATGGGCAGCTCCACAACCTCCACCGACTATGTCAGGCGTTCAACAAGCTATCACGCAACCAAATGAATGTTATCAAGCACCCCTGGGCAATGCTTCGACAAATCCTTTCTCTTTGAGCAAGAGGGATGTCAGTCAGTCGGAAGATTGCTTATTTTTGAGGTAAGCCCCGTCTTAGAACGATTGCTGACACTCACGATCTAGCTGCATCCGATAGCGTATACACCCCTGGAAGTGTAGTTGTGGCCACTCCGTCGGGTGGGCTCCCAGTAGTCGTGTTTATTCACGGAGGAGGGTAAGTAGTGTGTGAAATGATCCCCTGTTAATAAAATTGATATTGTTATAGGTATATTTTGGGAGCTGAGAGTTTATACAATGGTGCAGAGTTAGTTGTGGAATCGAACTATGGTGTCATCACTGTCGTGCTCCAGTATCGCCTCGGTTTATTCGGCATGTCTTCGCCGCTCTTTCTGGTTTTCAAACGTACTCACTGCCATCTAGGTTTTCTTGCTGGAGAAGCAGTCAAAGAAGGGGGCGCTCTTAACGCTGGACTACGTGCGTGTTTATCGGTTTTGACAATGCTTCAGACTTGGCTTAACTTAAATCTTAAGTTGACCAAAATTACGCTCTCCAGTGGGTACAAGCATATGTAAGCAAAAATTTCTGCTTGCGTGTTCTGTACTTAAGCTCATATGCAGCTCACCTGGCATAGATACGTAACTTTGGTGGCGACCCCACGAAGGTCACGATTTGGGGACAGTCTGCTGGTGAGCCATGTTAAGTGCTCTTGTCATAATCAACTTGCTTCCTACTCGTCTTTTCAGGCGCCGGTTCTGTGATCCAGCATGTTGTTGCTCATGGCGGCAACACGCAACCTCCCCTCTTCAGGGCCGTCATCACGAGTTCCACGTTCTTGCCGTCACAATACAACTATAACGACCGTATTCCGAAGGTGACTTTGTTTATGAGATCAACATTTGTGGTGACCTTAATGCTACTACCAGATGCTGTACAATATGGTCGTGAACGGAACAAAGCAAGTCTTTTCATAGTCAACATTTGGCCGTTCCCAAGTTAATACCCTCAACTCACAGCTGCGGCTCAAGTTCAGATACTCTCTCTTGTGTGCGCGCTGCAGACGTCAATACGCTGCAAACTTTGAACTATAACATCAACCTCGACGCCTTCTACGGCATGCTCACATTCATCCCTGTTGTAGATGGCAGTTTCATCGTGGAAAGACCCACCATAACACTCAGCAAGGGTCGTCTGAATGGTGTATGATCCATGAAAGAATCCATCTCGCAGCAACACTTATACCGTTCTTTTAGAACTACCTTCTTGCGGTGGTAAATACCCATGAAGGGAACATCCTTGTGGACCAATCAACGACATCGGATGTTGCAGATTATATCGGGGCGGTTTACCCAAACTTTGGTCCTGCTCAGATAACTGGAGCAGCGACGATGTACCAGAACAAGGGAAGCAACGTCGACCAGGCAAATCTCATGATAAGTGACTGTGCGCATATCTTTGTGGAATTTATTCCTCCTCCTGATTCATGAGTGGATTTAGCAATCTTCGTCTGCCCTACTTATTATATGCTCGAAGCTTTCGGAAAACGAGCGTGGAAGGTAAGCTCAAGGTAAGTCACAATTATGTATGCTTAACAGAAGCAGGGCGAGTTTGCAATTCCACCTGGCCTGCATGGGATTGATGTCGGAGAGTACTTCATTTCGTATTTGTAAGTCGGTGTGATGGGTGATTACCTACTCTGATGCATACTGTTTCAGGGATGGTCCTGTATACAACAATTCTCAGTTCATCACTGCGTTTTCGAATTCCTTCATGGCTATGGCCATATATGAGACTCCTGACCACAGATACTCCCCGGGAGATATCACACCTTCCTGGAAGACATGGCAACAAGGTTTCACAGAGATGATCTTCAACAAGACATCTGAGGGAGTACCTCATGTGTACACTTCCAAGACCGACATGGCCTTACTCGAGCGTTGCACGTGAGTACTGTACCAATGCTACGCGTACAGGGTACTGACCTAAACGCGTGCAGCTACTGGCGGAATGTGTCGGCGTATTCGGCGCAGTGAACGGGAATTAAACCCTGTTATCTGGTTACTTATGTCGTGTGTTGTCTGACCAGGCTTAGGCAGATTAATGACGTCATCGTCTCCCACATGTGTAGTTTCACTGCACATGAGGATCTACTTTTTCAGGGTTTACGAATGAAATTTGGGCGATGTGGATTCACTGGTGTCAGATCATTCAAGTACGACCAGTCCTTTTGCCAACAAGCTGCACCTTCACAGCTGAAATTTTGGCCAAGTCGACTCACTGTTGCCTGCCAAATCATATATGTGCGACCAAAGTCCATTTGCAAGCTGTCACTACGACTCGCCGCCTCTCGCCGCTCTTCCTCCATGAAGGCACTGCGTTGCGAACGACAGTGTAATATTTTTTTGACTGAAATATGTACCTGATCCTGACACTACATCAGCGCCCCTGATCATGCAACTTTCGCCTTTTCTTAAAATTCGAAACACCTGTTTGATTAAAAGTCATCTTTGCGCACTGCAGACGTGAATACGTTGCAAACCCTGAACACTTACATCAACCTCAACAGCTTCTTTTTCACACCCATATTCATCACTAGTACTGTTGCTGGATGGTGATTTCGTCATGGAGAGACGCACCGTGATGATCAGCAAAGGTCGTTTGAACAGCATATGATCTCCGAAAGCTATCTCACAGCGCAATCGAGGTCATTCTTCTAGAACTACCTTCTCACCAAAACCAATTCGGGTGAGGGCAGCAACTTCATGGACCAATCGATGACATTGGATAATGCAGATTATGTCGGGACGGTTTTCGCCGACTTCGGTTCTGCTTAGATTGCCGGAGCAGTGATGAATCTGATGATGTGCCAGAACGGTGGACGCAAGTTTGACCAGGCAAATCTTGTGATGGGAAAATGTAAGTGTCCTGTAATTCCTGTTAATGATTTCATGAGTCGACCCAGCGATATTCAGCTGCCCTGGTTATTATTTATTCAAAGGATTTGAAGAAAAGATAAGCTCGTGGCCAGTCATGCTTTAGGTATGTTGATGAGAAGCAGGGTGAGTTTGCAATTCCACCTGGCCCGCACTCACGTCGCACACTCCTCCACTTTGTATGCGATGGGTCACGCCTACCTGATGCAGGATGGTCCTGGATATTATAATTCTCAGTTTGCTTTCTCGGACTCATTCATGGTTATGACCATCCATGAGACTCCTGTCGACAAATACGCCCCAAGGAGTTACCACACCTTCCTGGAAGTCCTGGCGACATGGTTTTCCAGAGATGATCTTCGACAAGACATCCGTGGGAGTATATACCAAGACTGACATGGCCTTGCTTGTCGATAACTAAGGATATGGATCAGGAAGAATTGCTGTCAAGAAGTAAGCGAGGATATGTACCGCGCAAAGTCTGACCCTGGTCTCCCAAGCAAGGTCCATACCTGGGTGGTGCTGCGCCCGGAGGTAGTAAAATGAAAAGGGGGAAACGTGTCTTGTGCCTGGCCGCTCGGCCATGCTCAGTCCCGCAGCTAATAATTTATCACGTCAAGAAGGAACGGCATAACAAACCTTGCAGAGGAGATATCGTGATTTCTTAGAGCAGTGCGATCATCAATTTTTTATCTAGTCTCTGCGCGACCAAACAGATGCACCACTAAAAAAAGTTTTATGAAGATTGACAACGTGCAGTGATAACACCAAGGATAACTGTACCTCTTTCCTCCGGTACGCCAATAGTGGTGTTGTTGCGTACAATCATTCGCCACAGGTAGCTGCAGGTCCCCACTTGCGGTAGACAATCGCCGCCGACGCTTAATTCGGAGGCTTCCCAAGAAGACCAGTCCCGAGGAAGATGACTAGTAGTTCTCTTCTCTGAATGGGTTGTTGCACCAACGGAACATTCAATTGGCCGTGATTGCGCAATGGTATAATGTAATTTCGTCCAGACGGAGCACGTTATACCGTAGTGCTGAGGATAACTTGCATGGTTTTATCTCGAGTAAAATGAGATCAACCGGTACCAGTATGGGCTGTGTGTCGGTGAAATTGTAGCCCCATGTGATGCACGTTGACTGTCAAGCTTTGAAGGACACAGACCCGTCGGTAGACCTACAAGTGACAAACAGTACCACTAGTAAGCATTCCCCACGTCTACTAACGAGAGCATACAAGTTACCTGTCATTGGCTTTGCAGTGCGTGGCGCCGCCGCCGCCCACGGAAGTTCTGACGTTCAAGTTGGTGAACAGCCGCATGCTAGCAGCTAAAGAACTCTACATCATCTCAGTATACACACTGCGCCGCAGCGTTTTCGGAGATCGGCGATCAACTAAGTTTGTCAAAAGGAACTGGTAAGCTGCAACCGTTTGAGCCCACTTCGGCGCTTTCATCTCCGGATTGTTAGTATTTTGTATGTACCTCACCAACGTACTTATCTGCCTGACTGCATATTCATCACCATGCAAATTCACTACTTCTCTCTCTATAAAATATTTCTTGTACCTTCCAGTAAACTATATTTTCCGAGTATTATTTCAAATTTTACAACGCTTCGCGGAGTTTTAAAATAAATGATATTCAGCCGGCGGGTGATGACATCCTTCGGCGTGGAATTTGTAATTTCATCACACATGCACTAAGCGGCGGCCAGTGCTCGGCGGGTGTGATAATGAGGCCAATTCAATCGTTCCTTCACCGGTACCACATACGAAAACAGTACATGTGATTCTGCCGGTTCTTACTATAAAGCTGGGCTACACCTTTCAGATCAAACTACACCATACAATCATGGAATTGCCACCTGGGATCGTCTACCTCATCAGTTGCTGGCCACAGCTCCTATTGCCACCCGCAATAGTTTATGGTCTAAACCACATCTGCGACTTTGCATTTGGCGTATCTTTGCCAGGATGGTCACAGATTCCTGCATATCTGTTATCTTTTCCTGCCATCTTCACTTGCAGCGTGCTCGCAGCAAATTATCGCGATAGGCGCCAGGCTGCGATGCATGGTGCTGTCCTCCCACCCAAGTTCCCCAGTAAATGGCCTGGCAGTCTTGATCTCCTCGCAGCCTTGGTACAAAATTTCAAGATTGGATACATGGGTATGCAACTCAGCAACTTCACTGTCCCCTATTGATACTTACAATTGTAGGGGAATTGATGGAAGAGCAGTGTAAAACTCTTGGGCATACGTTTAACATGCGAGTCCTCTTTGAAAATAGGGCAAGTACCTTCTTTCACAGCCTGACTATATTTGTTGATCTGTCGCGATCAATAGATCTTCACCGCCGAACCAGAATACACGAAGGTAAGCAGCTCTTCGGAGTGTTATGATCCCAGACATTCATGCATAACAGGCAATTCTAGCATCAAAGTTCACATCATTTGCGAAAGGTCGGCGATTTCATGTGCGGAGTACTGTCCCGATTTGATGGAATAACTTTTTCGACCAACAGGGCCTATGTTTTGGGACCAAGTCAACTCCCTCCTTGGCACCGGAGTGTTCAATTCCGATGGTGAGTCTGCTTCCTGTAATCCATCCTGATGATTTAGTAACCACCATTTCAGGGGATGTCTGGAAGTGTGTTTCATCTATTCCCGTTCATTCTTCGACAGGCTCAATCTAGTGACTACAGATTCCACCGCTCGATGACACGCCCGTTCTTCAGTAAAGACCGGATCAGTCATTTTGATATATTCGACAAGCACGCGGAAGACGCAATTAGCCAGTTGAAGACTAGACTCAGAGATGGCTACCCCGTGGATTTCCAGGTAAACGCTATGAGGACTATCCTGTGCTTAATCCAACTGACGTTGCTCTAGGACATGGTGTCTCGTTTCACCTTAGACTCTGCGACGGAGTTCCTCTTTGGAAAAAACGTCTGTTCTCTTTCCGCCGGTCTGATCTACCCACCGTCATCGCCCCGTTCTAAAGACGTCGCGTTTGAGAACCACCCAGCCAACAAGTTTGCGCATGCATTCAGTGATGCTCAGATTGCTACCGCCTATCGCGGCCGGTTTGGCTCAGCGTGGCGCTTGTCTGAATTCTGGACTGATCGCGTTAAGAAGCACATGGATGTTTGTTACAAGTTTATCGACCCCATCCTCAAGGAGGCCTTAGAAAAGAACAAAATGCTCAAGGAAAACGTTGACGAGAAGGCCAATGCAAAGGATAGGGACGTCAAAGAAGGCGAAACACTGCTTGATCACTTGGTGAATTACACAGAAGGTATGCAATGCAGCGTTGACGCGCCATCCCAATTGACATGAATTTGTTTCCTTCCAGACCCGATCGTCATCAGGGACGAAATTCTCAATATTATGATTGCTGGACGTGATACAGTACGCACCTCTTTCGGACGGTCATTCTCAGGATCTTGAGACCGCTTTTTCTAGACTGCAGCTACCATGACTTTCGTCGTCTATATGCTCGCGCAGCATCCCGATGTCCTCCACCGTCTTCGTGAGGAGATCCTTAGCAAAGTGGGTAGCTCCAGGAGACCAACCTACGATGATATGCGCGATATGAAATATTTGAGAGCGGTCATCAATGGTGAGTCGTCCGCAAAAGCCATTTTCACTTTGAGGTGACACGGGAATTCCAGAAACGCTTCGACTCTACCCGCCTGTGTGAGTATATCGGGTTTGATCACTTTGTTGTACTTGTTCTCATCTAACTTCTCTAATTTTTCTAGGCCATTCAATGTCAGGTAAATACCGACTCCGCTAATGCGCGCGTGTTTGTGCTCATTATGGATTAGGACCAGCACAGAACCAACGGTCTGGCCTGGAATCAACGGGGGCAAACCGTTGTACATCCCCCCAAATACGAGGTGATCATATCGAGAAACGGGTTATTTGTTCATCTGACGATGGATCTCTCAGGACTCCTTACTCTGTATTCCTGATGCACCGACGAACTGACTTGTGGGGACCAGATGGTGACTACAAGGACTTGTTCTGTTGGAACGAATATTTACTCACACATTTCTCGACCAGCTCAAGAATTTGACCCGGATCGGTTCCTTGATGACCGCCTCCGTAAATATTGTACTCCTAACCCATTTATCTTCGTGCCTTTCAATGCAGGGCCGAGGATTTGTCTTGGGCAACAGGTCCGCCAACCGCTCTCCCACAGTATTCACGCTGACATCCATTTTTCTTCAGTTCGCCTACAACGAGACCTCTTTTTTCCTCGTCCGACTTCTCCAGCAGTTCTCTTCGGTCTCACTGGCCACAGATGTTCAGACTCTCCCGCCTGCGGAGTGGGCCAAGTGTTCTGGCCGCAAGGCCATCGAAAAGGTCATCATCAAAAGCCACCTCACCATTTATGCGCATGTGAGTACTCAACTTTGATAGTTTGTCTGTGGCTCACGTCGTGTATAGGACGGGCTATGGGTTAGGATGGAGGAGGCCAGCCCTGTGGAGGTTGTGTAAATACAAGGGACAGGCATCACGACGACAAACTATTTATATTATGCTGTAGCTTGTCGAAGCAGAGGAAACATGGTCTAGATTTAATGCAAATCATTACGCCCACTCAAACAAATGTAAAAAAGGGATATTTGAGTAGACGATTGATGCGAGAACAGAAGGAAGGCTGAGGCCTGAGGAGAGTTTTTGCAAGCGATGGAATGGAATTTTATTATGTAAACTTATAATGTTGGAAGTACACATTGCAGATCATGTTACATAAAAATAAAGTTTGCATTAAAATACGATACACTTGCAATAGTTTTCTGTTACCGATGCACTTCTCTTTCTTTTTTCTAGACTAGGCGTGGCTGGAGATTGATATTCAACAGTAGTCACCGTCTTTGACATCTGAATTCAGATTGGGGTGGTTATGAGGAATCGCTGTCCAGCGTCCGGCGTCCATCCCTCATAATACTACATCATAAGTTATCCTTTCGCCCAACCCAATAACAGTCGTGTAGGGCTCACTGGCATGTATCGATATCAGCGGTATCCTGAACTGGGTCATCGATTGAATTCAACTTCAACTCTTACGGCTAATATTTGTGCACAGACTTGAAGATCGAATATTTTTTTTGAATTTGTTAGCCATTTTTAGTAGTGCAAGGAACAGAGGTTTCTCATGTGAGTTTTTGACTCTTTTCAACCAATTATATTTGGGCTAGCTCAGCACGTGATTGTCAGTTGCAGTCTGTCGTTGTCAACGTTAAATAATGGCCTGCCACGTCTGCATTTCCCATCAGGTCTTGGCCCTTGGGTTCAGAAGATGCATTTGTTTTTCGCCCTGCTGGCGATCACTCTCGTGACTTCTGGGCCTTAGTGACACGACACTTAATAAATGCGAACTCCCTGGCCCCTGGGAACGAAATACAGTGCATATACATATATGATATAGGTTTGAATGTCGAGCTTTTCAATTTTAACCGTTGATGGAGATCCCACCTGGCTTCATATTGCTTGCTCAGATCATCCCTCGAGTTGTACTCCCGCCTGCTGTAGCCTTTGGGGCAAGCAGCTTGCTTCTTGACAATGCGATTCCGCGCTGGCTGAGGATTTCAGCTTGTCTCCTAGCGCACCCTGCAATCGTCTATCTTAAGGTCATCATTACCCGGTACTCTAACCATCGACAAGCAACGAAGAGAGGTGCTGTTCTTCCTCCCGTTGTACAAAACCATTGGCCTGCGGGGATAGATCGACTTGTAGAGCTCCTTGACAATCTCAAACATGGTTACATGGGTTTGTCTCTCTTCTTGCCACATAGTCGATGGACGTTGATTCGTATCACGTGCATAGGCGAGCCACACGAGAAGCTTTGTCAAGAATATGGGCATACTCTCCGTCTTAGAATGTTGTTTGAGGATAAGGTGCGTATATAGACGCATCTTTGAGTTCCATTATTGATCATGGTGACGCTCAGGTACTCACAGCTGACCCGGAACATATCAAAGTAAGTTATGATCGTCATCTTGTCCCTATGGCGTTGACACCTGTATTTCCCAGGCAGTCTTATCAACCAAGTTCAACTCATTCGGGAAGGGTGAGTACATACAGTGTATTACTGCTTTTTTATATATTGACCTTGACACTCCTGGTTTGAAGGACTTATATCATTCGACCAATTTGAGTCTTTGCTGGGTTCAGGGGTCTTCAACTCTGATGGTGGGTGCAACCGTAATGCGGTCCGTTTCTGCCACAGCTCAATCTTCAATGACAGGTGACGTGTGGAAGTGCGTATGACGATTTGCACGCGTATATGATCCTTATAGCCCATTCAATGCTAGATTTCATCGCTCTATGACTCGACCTTTTTTCAACAAGGATCGTGTCAGCGACTTTGACATTTTTGAGATGCACGCGGATGACGCTATTGGTCAAATCAAAACCCGGTTGAAGGAGGGGTATCCCGTGGACTTCCAGGACATGATATCAAGATTCACTATGGACTCTGCGACAGAATTTCTGCTTGGAAAGGATGTATGTTCTCTTTCCGCAGGGCTGGTCTATCCACCGTCATCGCCCCTCTCCAAGGATCCGGCCGTTCTTCATCACCCAGCAAATCAATTTGCTCATGCTTTTCACGAAGCTCAGGTTTTCAGTGCACTCCGTGGTACCGTCGGCGCGTTTTGGAGGATGTCAGAATTCTGGGAGGACAAAGTCAAGAAACATATGAAGGTCTGCCACAGCTTCATCGACCCTATTCTGACGGTGGCACTGGAAAAGAAGAAGGCGTTGGGCAATGATAGATCTTTGACTAGTAACGCCCAGGACAAGGAGGTACAGGAGGGCGACACTTTACTTGATCATCTAGTCAATTGCTCGGAAGGTGAGGCATTTTTGTTAATAATTTTACCTAGTATATGGGAGTGCTCACGCTGTACAGATCATGTTATAATCAGAGATGAGACAATAAACATCTTGCTTGCAGGCCGTGACACAGTGAGTTATCACAACTTGCCAGAATATCAGGCGTTTAATGATTAATTCTTCTTCTTCTTCGAGACCGCAATAACGTTGACATTTCTCGTTTACTTACTATCTCAACATCCCCAAGTGATGCACCGTCTTCGACAGGAGATCCTAAGCAAAATCGGACCCTCAAGGAGACCTACGCATGAAGATATGCGCGCCTTGAGGTACATGAGAGCGGTGATTAATGGTGATCTCGTTCCCTTTCGAGTGCCATACGCATGCTGAAGCCATTTGCAGAAACGCTTCGCTTATATCCACCCGTGTGAGTGGACTTGAGTGCACAATTTGCACCGACACTAATTCTTCAGGTTATACAGCCCCTTCAACTTTAAGTTGGTTTAACCGATGTTCTCGTCTTCTGGATTGCTGACGATGGATTTGAAGGACAAGTCGTGAAGGAACAGTGTTACCCACCGCCAACGGCGGCAACCCTATGTTTGTTCCGGCCGAGACTCTGTATGAGTTTCCTCAATTTGATTCAACTGTGTACTCATCAACTCCATGCAGGGTTATTTATTCTGTGTTTATGATGCATCGCAGGAAGGATCTATGGGGGCCTGACGGTACGAAAGCTCTGAATATCTGAAGCGCCTCGCGTCTAATGTTCTCCAGCTCTTGAATTTGATCCTGATCGGTTCCTGGATGAACGACTGCAGAAGTATCTGACTCCCAACCCGTTTATCTTCCTTCCTTTCAATGCTGGTCCTAGAATATGCCCTGGTCAACAGGTAATCCCCTTCGCGCACGTTTTTCCCTATTAGTTCTCATGAGTCAAAGTTTGCATACAACGAGATGTCTTTCTTCCTTGTTCGGTTGCTTCAGAGCTTCTCATCAGTGTCACTGGATTTGAAAGTGCAAACCCTTCCACCGACGGAATGGGCCAAGGAACCTGGACGGAAGAGTGTAGACAAGGTTGTTTTCAAGTCCCACCTTACAACTTATGTTCAGGTGAGTTGCTCCTGATGTTGATCTCTTAATTCACTTGCTCACATGTCCCTAGGATGGCTTGTGGGTGACAATGGAAGAAGCTCCACTTGCATAAGGAAGCGTGTATGGGCGTCGTTAGCATACCAAAGCGGTCCACGCACTTGCTGTTGGAATCGGTCAAGCCCACATCACGCCTGCAGAAAACAATTTGAATCTGTTCTTTGTCATGCGTATTTACTTTTGTTTCAGCGCAATTCTTACAACTACAGCTGTTTAGTCCTTTCTTCATGTACAAAGAAAGTTCATTATTTATTGTGTTTATGCACACTCGCCCGGACCCGTCGGGCATTAGGGGTGTGTCACAGTGTTGAGCATCCACCACCAAGCATCACCCGCGATATCATTGCAGGTGCATCGTCAGTCTCCGGATCGCTTCTTCATATATACCATAGTATACAACTGACGAGTCTGTTGGATATGGAAGGCCTTTTCCCGCATCTGAAAATATAAGTGACTTCTCGTCACCTTCGGGACCAATAGTTGAACTTTTAAATTTAAGCCAAGCCAACCGCAATATATAAAGCCTTCAGTTTCGTTTTTCGCTCAGACCCCAGAGTCTACAGTGCTAGTTCAGCACGTCATGGGCGTGTCTGGTGGCATTAGCAGGCCTATCAACAATCGGATGTCTCTAGACGGCAACCAGGATATGGCCGATGACTATGACTCCCCTTTAACGGACCCGGAAGACAGTGTTAGTGGTAGCGAGTATGACAGCCTGGAGGAGACATTCAGTGAATCAAGCATAGTGAATATGACGGAGAGACAAATAGTAATTGTTATTTTTATTTTTCCCTGCGTAAGTATTCAAGGCTAACTTTTGCTTTCAGGGAAACAGCCCGCGAACAAGCGCGCCAGGGCAGCTAACTTGAAAGCGCCCGACACCGGTATGATAGCACCATCAGCAAAAGGCTCTGGCAGAAAAATCAAAACTCTTAGTCTCATTGTCACTATGCCGATTGACATTCTTCTCGAGGTTAGTTGATGAACATCCACCTTAATTGTTATCTCACCTGCACTCCCCATTAGATCTTTGGCCTTTTGGAACCCGCAGACCTCTTGCATCTGTCACGCACGAGCAAAGCTTTCCGGAAGGTTATCTTATCTAACAGTGCGGTCTCAGTCTGGAAAGCAATCGTGGCGGTGTTCCCGACTGGATGCCTGGCATGTCTGAGGCCAAATGGGCTAACTTGTTATTTGGTGGTTCCCAGTGTTGTGTATGTATGGTCTCCGTTCTCACCGTTTGCACTTTCATAACCATAACCTCAGGTATGTGGCACCAAGGGAATTATGCGAGTAGACTTCGGTATCAGGCGCAGAGCATGTACCTCGTGCCTCAAGAAGAAGTGAGCATTACTTTATGACTATGCCCTTATGTGCCCAACGACTCGTCAAGCCTGGTCTATAAAGCCAACTTTCCATCAAAATTTCCCGACTTCGATCCGACCATCATGGATTTAATACCATTCACTAACAGTGGGTGCTTTCTTGCTATGTTATGTTAGCATCTGATCATCCTGAATAGTCGGTGGATGGGTTCATGATCACGCCAGTGGAAGCAAGTTTTTTTGGTCAGACGACGTTCTGAAAATGGCAGAACAATTGGGGATGCACCAGAAGGATGTGCACATGTTCAAATCAGGCGCCAAGAAAGCGCTGGAAAACTTCAAGCGATCACGCGAGAAATACGTTGAGTCTGTTGTTGATGTAAGATTTCTACAAGTGGTTTTAGTAGATCTAACACCCTTGAAGCATGCTGTGGTCTGTAATGCTTGGGTCGATGAGGACCGCAAACATCATGTATCGACGGCTACCGAGCTTCGCAGCCAGAATAGAGAACTGTAAGTATATTTCATTCAAGACTCGTCATTTCATCACGTCTTGATCCTCTCCCAGGATTAAAGCTAGATTAGTCCACCTCGATCACGATGTTAAATATGTGGACCGCATGTTCGGTCATCGTGAACATGGCATAGATAAGGAACTTACCGATGCACGTCAGTGCTTCTACCACCATCGTAAAGAACAGTCCTCTTACTGTGTCAGTTTCTAGGGTGGAAGCGTTTACTTCCAAGAATTGAGCGTAATCTTTTTGAATTGAAGGATGAGTGGCGTCTCGCAGACCAAAGAAATACATCGTTTCGCCGGAAGACGCACTTGCCGAAGATGTACGGCGACTACGTGCGGCAGTTGCGCAGTGCTATCGTGCCTCCTTCCGAAGACTTCTTAAAGCTCTGTGATGTCGCGGATTTTATCCACAGTCCACCCACTGTGGAATTAGAAAGCGATATCAAAGCTTGTCGTGCTTTCGCCGATAAATTTTCCGAGTTTTGTGCTGGATATATCCATCAAACGAAGCTCGCCCTGACGCAACTCCTTGGCCCATCCATTGATGTATTACAAGATACTCTGACGCTACAAAATCAAGGTACCAACGCCCCTGACGAAACCTCACTACTACAACTAGCCACTTCTATTTTCCAATGCACTCCCTCGCACCCTTTCCCCCTGATCACATGGGACAAAGTGCAGCATCACAAGTGCCCTTCACACCGATCTTGCCCATGGTCGATGGCGACATTTGCTTGCACATTTTCGATATCTCAATCGGGGATTACCGCTGCTCGCTCTTTGCTAAGCTTAGTTGGCCTTGATGCCAAAACTACGACTGCAACCACAATGGATCAACTCCAGTGTCTCTTTTTTTGCTTCAACTGTCCACCCAAGTCAGAGAACGGAGGATCTTACCGGATGGCAATGGACTGGCGTCGGAGTGTTCGTCCCTGTGGTTGTGTCTTTTGACAACGTACTTAACAGTCATGCTGCACTCTAGATCATTCATTACGTCGAACAATCGCACGCAGAGCCTCGTTGGAAGCTCTTGAGTGCTGCGCAACTTGAAGTGATCTCACGACCCGAATATCCTAGAGCTAATGATCTAGTGTGGTGTTGTAACAAGTGCGATAGACATCACGGAAACCCAGTTAGCAAAGCTATCGTCATTGATCATGTACGATGGTAAGTCATTGTCTCTTCTGTTTCACTCACTTTATTGACACCTCTGGTAGGCATGGAATCACCGCTCCGAACCAAGGAGTTGACTTTAGCTATGACCAGGCCCTTGTCGAGCTACCCCCACCAGGAACGAAGTTCTTCATTACCCCCCCTCAGCTGCCCCAAAAGCCGACAAAAGACTGTCGCTGTCAACACTGCACAGGCACACAACGAAATTTCGTGTTGGAAGGTGTCAAGAGCCACATCAAAGCCAAGTAAAAAAGACATTCCATCCGGTCGTATGTACCCTA
Source organism: Suillus lakei (assembly GCA_016628065.1). Classification (NCBI taxonomy): domain Eukaryota; kingdom Fungi; phylum Basidiomycota; class Agaricomycetes; order Boletales; family Suillaceae; genus Suillus; species Suillus lakei. Next base: position 1,673 of record JABBWA010000218.1, on the reverse strand, counting down.
CTAATCGAATTTTCTTCAGGCACACAATCGGTACCCCACGTGAAGGGTCAGACTTCTGTAAAATGAAGTAATGACATCTCGTCACTCCGTAGCCTTTCGCTCCATATGCCCTTTAACACGTATCTCCAGCGGCCACGTACGCCATCTGCTATTTGCATCACCAGCCCTAATGGCTCTGTACCCCAGTCTTTGATCTACTGTCCATGAATGAGAATCTTTGAATGCTCAAACGACAATCCATTAAGTACGTTGTATACGTAGATTACCGCCAGAGCATGCCCACCAGCTCGCTACCAGGATATCTATCTCTAGGCAATACCATTCCCTGTCTTCTCATCCGGGTTCCATGGTCCTGCGTCACTCAGCGAGCACCCGCCTGTACATTTGCACATGCCACCCAGATCTGCGGGAAGATCCTCTGCACGGATGTCCTGCAATAACTTCTGCTGGTATGAACTCCCGAGAATTTCTATCTTCGACACGGTCACTTCATCCAGCCAAGGTTTGATCAACGACCACACGGCAGAGAAGCCCCACGGCGCATTGATGATGTAAAATTTGCCCATACATTCCGGATATCGGTCCTGTCCGATTTTTGATGCTTCGTTCACGTAGTCTCTGACTTGGTAAAAGGAAGAGAGGGAGACGCCTTTCAGATCGAGGATAGTGCAGGACGTCTCGACCGGGTGACCAACAGCTGCAGAGGATGCTGGGAGACGTTCTGTGAGAAACTTCTCGTACTCGAGGGACGAGACGCTGGAGCAACCGTTCCTTTGTCGTGACGCCGTAGAGCGCTGGGACGTTGAGCTTTGCCGAGTCGCTCGATGTATACCGGTCTGCCATCCTACAAAAGAATGGAACACGACAGTTGGTAAGAGAATGCGTCTGAAGGATGTGACAGTTACCTTGTCAATTTTATGGTAGTACTGAGGATAGTATTGATCGACCTGCTTTTCTCGGTGAAATCAAAGTTTCTGCGTTGGGCGAGATCAGGCTGATCGGCACAAGGCAAAAGGCAAGCAACGACCGCACGATGTCATCTACCTTCATATCCTGCCTCCACTGCTCAGCAGCTAGCAACATCGCCTTTGCCTTCGGGACATCAAATCTGCGCGCCCTCTAAATCTGCAGGCAGGGTCAAACACATGCTCAACGACCAATCGGACATAAATCGCGGGCTACGAGACCAGGCACCGATAGACTCCCGGATCGAGGAGTAGGACATACCGTAGCAGCATGGATCATCCATTCTCTCTTTCGACGAAATTGGACCTTCCTCGGTGAGCTGATTCTTTAAGGTCTGAAGGGCATGTTTGTTGCGGAACGGTGAGGTTTCCAACCCCGCCCTGGCAGAGGAACGGAAGTTAGGATCAGTAATGCCATTTGGCATTGGACTGGCGCTGGCTTGTTCAAGTGTGGACATGGTCAAGAGTGAAGCTTAAGTGCAGGCGTTGAAACTTAAAAATCAGGATCACAGTAGAGCAACAGCCTCTACTATTACGGGGCTGGTGCCTGTGCTTCCAATTACACCATTCCCCACCTTCGCGACATGCCAAGAACAGCCAGAATATCACAAATCAAGCAGGAGGAATCGCATCAATTATTTCCAGAGCCCAGAAACCGAGTTGAGTCGTGGTTCTAATGCGAGGGGACTTGGAGGTAATCCATCTACT
>JABBWA010000217.1:0-79602 GCA_016628065.1 Suillus lakei | reverse complement strand
AATTAAGGGAGAAGAAGGAATTGAAAGAAGAGGAACATAAGGAGTGATATGGGGGAATGGTGTTCTACATAAAAAGCCATGTTCTCGCTACCAAACACGTTTGGTGCGTGACACCGTCTCTCATTCCACGAGCCTTCCAAGAATGCCCAGGTGTCCGCCTTGCCTATCTCAACACAGTCATTGGTAATGTCTTTGGAAAGCAGAGCATACAAGCTGCAACGGATGCTCTCAACAATCAGCTAAATTGTATGCTACTCAAAGGTGTACTACCTGAGCATCCACGTCCCATCCACCATCTCCTCAGCGCGAAGCGTCGACTCAGCATTGATGCTGACCAGTGGATTACCCAATATGCGATATGTCCCAAGTGCTGGAAGCACTTTACTCCTGCTCAGGTCAAGGAGCTTCCATCTCCTGAGTGTACTGTGCCAGACTGTGAAGGAGTACTATATGATGAATATACTGATGCGAAAGGCAAGCGTGTCTGAACCTCCAAAAAGATCATGCCGCACATATCTCTCATCGGAAGCCTTCGCCAAATGTTCATGCGACCTGGTTTCACAAAATCAGTGTGAGACAGCTGACAAGATCGTCCAGGACAAAACAAAGATGAAGACTATGTCATGACTGATATGCATGACGGCATGTTATGGCATGAACTCAAGACCAATACTGTCCATCAGATTGCTGAATTAGGTACCATCCGTGACCACCCTCAGGATAACCAACCAGCAACAACGAAGCTTACCGAACATTGATATGGCCTCCATTTGACCTTGAATATTGACTGGTGAGTTTAAACATCGTACTTGCACTCACTGAACACTTAATTTGACATAATCATGATGTAGGATGGGAATACTCGAAAATCGGCCCCACTCTAGTGGCCCTATCTACTACACTATCAATGACCTCCCATGAGATCAACAATTCTTACCAGTCAATGTCATATGCGCAGCAATCATGTCAGGTCCAAAAGAGCCAAACATAGTTCAAATCAACCATTGTTTGGAGCCATCTACTCGCGAGCTGATGGAACTCAAGAATGGTGCGAAGTGTTGAATGCTAATTGTATGCTCACTGTTTGAACTTATCTAGGGGTCAAAATGGATGTTTATGGAGAAGAGGAACTTGCAGATGTATTCGCAGATAACGAAGCCCTCACTTGTGATATGCCTGCCTCACATAAATGTAACGGAACAGCTGGACATAGTCACGACTTCCATCCATGTGCATTTTGTGACGTTGACATCATCAAAATCAATACTCCCAAAGGCTACAACAATTGTAAGTGAACTTTCACACATATGATCCCCATTGACTTGGTGCATAGCATAGACAGACAAAAACAATTATCATATGCTTCATCAGAGCTTCTACTCTAAGGATGCTACTCCCGCTCGCCAAGAAGCAATCATGCGAGACCATGGAGTTAGATTTAGCATTCTCAATGTCATTTCAGGCTGGTTACCATTGAGAAAGTCAGCTCTTGACTTTATGCACTGTATCTTCCTTGGTACGTGTCCATTTCTTCATTCTGACATGCCTACATCTTGATTGATCAAGGAATCATTTCACACCTATTTATGTGCATGTTGTTCGGTGGATATATGCTCTCGGGCATGGGTGGTGTCAATTCTCCAAAGCGGCGCTTTGAAGACATAATTAACGCTGTAAGATGGCCTAGCCATGTCACTTGACTGCCAAAAAATGTATGTGTTTGCCTTGATAGCTGACTTAGTACTTATCTTTGTCCAACATCAGCTGGGTGAAAACCAATCCCTCAAGAAGGCTGATGAGTGGTGTCATCTTCTAATGATCACCCCGGTCATTCTCTGGTGGTCTTGGAGGGATGCTAATGACTAAATACCAGACACTGAGCCTCCTCTTCCACCCAACACTATAGCCCCGGATTTTTCCCATAACCGCTGCTTGCTGTATAAGGCCATTCTATTCCTGTGTACTGGTGTCTGAATTCTTGCATCCCACATGATCTCTATGGCTCAGGCTTGCACTGGTCAGAGCTTTCTAGCCCATTACTGCTTGGAATGCCTGCAGCTTCGCATCCCACTCACCATCAACCATCAAGCTTCGATGCATACAGCTGATATGATAAAGAAGTTTGGTCCTGTATACGCCTGGTGGCTCTTCACATTCGAGCGGTTCAATGGCATGCTGGAATGTGTTCACCATAACGGTCATGATGGAGGATGGATTGAGTTAACTCTCTTATGGAACTGGGTCCAAACTCATCTCATTTATGAGTATCTTCTGGCTCTTCCTGCTGACACTCATTCTTTCAAATGAGACCAGATTAACCACATTATCAAGGTACAAGCTCAAGACCATGGAAGTATGATGATGCAAATAGCAGTTTACCAGAGTGAAGCTGCCGAAGGTACGTGTTTATTCTTCGCACCAATCTATCAACTGATGCTCATTTTCCATCAGACAATGTTAGGTTACCACTCCATAATGCAAAATTGATCAATCTCCATGCATATGGCTCACCTCAAGGAGTATTCTACCCCATTCTTCTCCAGTACTGTCATTCTCTATGGCCCGACCTTCACCTGGTTGGTGATTTATCGTGTGACAATGGCACCCCCTTCTATGCGAACAAGGTAGCTCGTGCACTCACATACATTCGCAAAGATGGCATTCATTACGGCTGCACCATGAATCAGTGCATGCATGCTGACTCATTTGTGATCATATCGCAAGGTAGAACACGTGTCCCTGTGCAAATCACGGTATTATTCGTGGTTGGTGTTCTTGATGTTGTCCCTCATGTTTGTGCAGTGGTGCAGAGATTAGTCTCTGATGATGACATTCCTGCAATGCCATGGGATCTCTAGTAAGTCTTTCGGTTAGCAGGGACAAGCGCTCATAGTATATTTTCAGCACATCTACACTTGGTATCCATGTCTCCTACACTGAATTGGGCCCTCAGGAAGTGGTTCCAGTATCACGGATTGAGTGCCCACTGGCACTAATTCCAGTACACTCGAACATCCTCAAAAAAGATCTGTGGATCACCTTCTCATTTGACCATGTAAGTTTACAAACTGTGATTACTCTTGTACAACAGTCTCAAAAAATTTGTAGGCCAGAAACGAACCTGAAGACTATCTAGAAGACGAAGATGGAGAGTAGATATGGTGCGCACTTTTTGTCATATCTAGTCACTGAACTCGTCATCCAACTCTGCAGCAGGAGGCAGCTCATGAGCTGTGCTAGTACTTGCTATTGGTTGTGCTGGGATGCTCTCTCGTCCCTTCCCTTTGTCAGTTGTGGCCTTTGATTTGCCTTTACCTTTCTTTGTTCCATTTTCCTTCTTCTTCACCTCCATCTCCTCAATTTTCATGCACTTCTTCACTGCAATCACCCTCTTCTGTTCCTTCACTCGCTTCTGCCCTGCCAACATCTCCTCAGGGTCCTTTGGATCACCCCATGCATGCCCATTGTCTAGGAGAAAGCTAGGTGAGTCATACTTCTTGTTTTCTTCTCTCACAAGCCATTCTGCTGATACCATCCATCGGCATGCTTGATTCTCAATTTTCTTTGCAGCTAAGAGTGGGAGTTCTTTCGAGTCACCTTTAACCCGAGCGGTGAAGCGAGGCAGGGGGTGTGGATCCGCTGCTTCATCAACAGCGGCCAAGAACCTTGACATCTACAATTTTGATCAGGGTCAGTGTCCATTTTAACTGTCATCATTTTACTCACAAGGTCACTTTGATATGTTCCAGCATGGGATATAAATCACCCCGTCTTTTGCCCCTGCTCACTCACCTCATCCTCATCCTGCGACATCAAGGACTCTGTGAGTGCTGCTCGATATTTCTCATGCCCGAACTCTGAATCCTCTGGCAGATTCTTGTATTTGCGTATATGCACTTCAAGTTTCTAAGGTACACAGGTGAGTTCTAGTTCGTATTAATGGCCCATGACTTACTCCTCTGGCACAACTTTGCAATTTGGCACGTGAAGTTGCTGTTACGGCTACAGGCTGAGCTGAAGGCCCAAGCAGATTGTCTTCAACAGTACTTGCCGCAGCTGTCAGAGGCATCACTGGGTGTCCAGACAACCTGCCTGCCTTCCGCAAGTTCTTCTGTAAGTCTTGATATTTCTTCACCACACAGGCGTGCAGGTCTTCATCACTGATATCACAAAGAGCAGGACCAGTGCCAGCACATACAGTTGCACTATGTTGACGAATGTAAGTGATGATGTGCAGGATGTTGGCATGATTATCTGAATGCTGATGGGATTCAGTCCAGTGAAAATGCATCAAATGCTCATTGGTGGCAGGAGTGATAAGTGATCAGATATCTGGGAAACATCTCATATATGTCCCTGATGATAGCCCTAGATGTAGAGAAAGATCCATGAAGATTTGACTGAATGACAGACAAAATGACATATGTGTGAAAAGTGACAATTGACATCTTTTCACACAAAGTGACATTTATATATGATATAGGTTGAAGATTTCATTAAAAATATGTAGGATGGATAGTAAACTACCTAATGAACATATACTACCTACTGCCCTGAGGGTAAAAGGTGGGTGGAAGGGATGTAGTGCAAATTTGAGTTGACCCAGCATTAAAGTCCTACTACTGCTCCACTGACCATGTTCGATGTTTTGGGTCTTTGAAGTTTCTCACGCTCAATTCCTTATCTATTTCACTTCCTCAACATTCAATTCTTGTTAGATTGTTCTGTAAATTTACATATATAATACTGAATATATGTGAAATGTAGTCAAAGTTTTTGATTATTAGAATTCGATGTTTTGAAGGTATGGGCCCCTTATCAGTGGAAATAGCAAGGCATATACACTAGCTCAAACCTCTGGCCTGTTGTGAGTTGATCTTGTCATTAAAAGCAAGTATATATGTTATTCAGATCATATATGAACAGGTTGGATCATGGATGCAAGAGCAAGATGCTGATAAACATCAAAATGTCAAAAATGCAATTGTCTATGTTTTTGTCTCTGTAGAAGGATCCTGTGTGTGTCCTGGGCTGGCTATATGATATATCTGCTCTAAATATACATAGAAATAGACCCCTCACGCTACTGGAGGTCCGGTCCTACAGGAAAAAAATTCACAGGGAGTGAACCATCAGGAGAGGGGGGGTACACTATGCAACAAGGGATGCTCATATGGTCCTGGGCTCCTGATATATTGTTTCTATTGCTGAATAGATGCTGGGAATTGTTTTTCCAAGTCTATCCATCTAGAAATAATGAAATGGGAACATATTTTGTGTTTTTCTGTACATGTGCTATATCCATTGATGTAGGATGCTTCAGGGGGTCAAATAACGATGGGAATATCTTCACATCTGCTCATAAACATGTTTTGAATACTATAGAACACCTCCCTATCAAAGGGGCAAAAATGCGAAAGTGTTCTGTACCCCACCCTATTTTGAAAGGGCCCTGGAGGGGGAACTGTCACACAAATAAACAAAAAAAGCGGTCTATTATATTATATTATGCATATATACACTAAACTACTACTTATATATGAAGGGGGACTTGTTGTGGTGTGGTGAAGCTGCAGTGGGGTGGGAAGGATGTGGGAATAATTGATATTGTGGAGATTCCCCAAATGGGCGATGTTTTTGGTGTTGTGGGGTAATCCCCACACTGGCTGAAAAATGCGGAGTGTGGGAATACTATGTGTAGGGAGGCCTGAAGGCCTGACATCTCAGAGGTGACCAAAATGGGATATGTTTTGTGAATTTCCGCTTTTGGAAGCCAAAGTTGCGGTCATTGCCTGGAATGACAAATATTTGGGTAGTAATGCAGCTAATGCATTACACTGCCAATTTGGGTGAGAAGGTAATGCAACTGCACTTAGCCTTCCCCATGCATTGCTGCCCACTGATACTTAGCCCGTTTTAATGCACTAGAATGACACTATAGCCTGCGCGTTTGTCGAAGGGTACCGGCGGGAACTTGAAGTGCTGCGAGTAAACTAAGGCTTCAGTGTTTGAAGTCATGTTGCATGCGGGAGAATAAACCTGGGCATTGGCCCAAGGTTGTTCAGGGATGGATGCGGGCATCGTGGTATGTCATAGATGATGAGACATGGTTGATTCTGCCCCTGGACTGAGCACATGCATCAATGGTCGGGGAGATAGCGTATTGTTGAAATAGTGGTCGGATGCTCTGTATATCAGGAAATTGTGTCAGAGGAAAAGCCGCAGATGATTCGAGCGTGCAAAATAAATAACATTCCAAGTGCAAATCGAGGAGACAATCCAAGGACAATCGATTCAGATATGCTGTGTACCGGACCAGAAGATTCAGAGACACGTCGATCCAGCATGAACATGATTGCAAGCAGGCTAGAAGTCGATAAACCGCGTCGACGGCCCATTGGAACAAGCCATTATACATGATGTAGACAAGTCGTTCCTCCTAGAACCAGCCAGTGAACAACTTGCTGTGTAACTGAGTAAGCAGGTCTTTCGGGCGTTGCCGGTGGAGAAGAACCTCGGTGGAATACGAAGAACGAAAGAGGGACCAGGCAGGTGGTGTACCTTCACATTTTCTGGTGCAAAAGGTCAATTGTTACAATATTACTCGCAGAGAAAGGATGTTGGACTCAACCGCCATTTTTCTTCGGACAAGGGCACATCGTCGGGCCTCGACTTGTGCCTCCAGCCCAATTTGCCACATTTGAGCTTCACTCTGGTGACGTCCGTGGCTGGCTGGTACCAGCCTTTTGCAATGTGGGTGCGTGTATGGTATCTAACGGTTAAGCACTGTAAACTTATAAGTACCACCCATAGTACTAGTGTCTCACACTCACACTGTCACTTACTCTCCACCACCATCATTTTTCTCTCGGAGGCGGGCCTAGGGAAGCGTGATGTATACGATCTCGCAGACTTGGCATTGTGAGACTTCCACAAATACCATGTACGGTGGCATCATAATTAGATTCCCCGTGCCATTGATGCCTATGGTACAGCACTAGTGCTGAAACTTGGTGTTTCAGTCAATGTATTGATATACGTGACTACACCTTAAAGAGAGCAGAATGAACAGAGTCACGCCACCAACCTCACTATGACCATCCTACCATTGGTAACTATCCTGTTGTGTGTCCCGGTTGTCCGTGGCTCACTGTCGAGCCTCAATGGTACCAGCGTCCCCACACTCGATGTTCGCAACACTCCACCCTACAGTTACATCAGATGGTGAGCCGCAGGCCGCTCTTACGCTATAAATCCACTGTACCATTGATGGTTACCATGGTATAGCGCTACTTAACGAGAGCAGAATGGACACACGCTTAGTATGCCCTGAACTTCACCATGACCCTCCTACCCTGCGCTCTCCTCTTGTGTGTCTCGTTTGTTTGCGCATCACTGCCGAATCTGAACGACACCTATATCCATACACTCGATGCCAGCGACTGCCCATCCGGCAATAACACCAGAACCTTGTGGGACATTCTCTTGAGCTGTGGCTTAACTTTGTTTGCATGCACATGGACTGCGATCCATACGAATATTCCTGGTATGGACGAAGGGAAATTTGCCATTACCTCTCGTCGTCTGTTCATCATGGTCACGGCATTGATGGCCCCAGAACTCATCATTACCTGGGCCACGCGGCAATTTTTCAGTGCTCGTGCAGCTGCAAAGGAGTTCAATGATGAATTTGATACACAACGCACCCAGACCCACGCCGATGATCGAGATGTATCAGAGAGCACAGCTACATTGCTTAATGATATTCCAGGTGAAAGTGGAAGTCCGAGCGCTCCCAAACCCACAAAGTTTAGAAGTCAGTTAATCCCGGGACTCTTCTGTCGGGCAGCAACTAACATGCAACCGCCTAGGATGGACAATCACCCACGGGTTCTTCGTGTGGATGGGTGGATTTATGCTGTACGTTAATGGCAAGCCGCGAGCCACTCTTACTCCGGATGAACTTCGATGCTTTATTCGTGAGGGATTCGTGGACATGCCAGTTATCTCTGAGGCAGAGATAGAAGATCGAAGTAAGGGTGATGGACTATCGAAATGCATCGCCATTCTTCAGCTGGCGTGGTTCGTTGTCCAGCTCGTCGCCCGTTACGTCCAAAATCTTCCGATAACATTGTTTGAAGTCGACACCCTGGCTATAGCTGCTCTGACTTGCGTTCCATACGGCTTGTGGTGGAAGAAGCCTAAGGGTGTAGGATGTCCTTATATTGTTCAGTGGAAAGCGACTACATCACCGAGCGACTTAGCCTACGAGTATGTCCTCAATATTCTTACTTGGAATTGCTCTGATTCGCCTGCGTTCTAGCAACGCAGAGCTCATCTCCGAAGAAGGCTGTTGTTCCTATGGAGCACGTCTCCACGATTTCCTTGTTAGTCTTACAGGCTCTCATGTCCTCATTTCCCCCAGTGCTGTCCATGCTCGTCGTGTTCCGTCCCTAGGTGGCTACCGTGAGTCTCATGTTGCGATCACACTTCTCATTGGATGTTCCAGTGGGATGGTGTTTGGAGTGGTACATTATCTGGGCTGGAATTACTCGTTTCCATTGCTGATAGTATGGCGTGTGTATGTCATTATGATGACGTGTATGCCAGTAATCTTTCTTCTTACTGTGGGGTTTGGCATGTGGCTGGGCGACGACAATGTGGTTCGTAAAAAAATGTTTTCTATGGGGTTGCTCAGCGTCATCGGATATTTTCTTTTACGGATGATAGTAATCATCTTTACGATGATGAGCTTACAATCATGGCCTCCTGGCGTATACGACACAGTAGCTTGGACCGAGTATATTCCACATTTGTAGTTCTATTATATCGTCGATAACAGAGTATCCCCTCCTCCCACCAACGTGGGCAGAGGGCTTCGTCGAACACAAAAAGTTACCATCAAACTCACAAACGCTCAACTAGGCACGACCTTCATAAACCATGTCACAAGCACATGGACAGGAGCGAGAAGCATGAATTCTGAAGTCACCACTGGATCTGCAGTGAGATATATGAGCAGTGAGAGCTTCGGAAGAGACATTGATTGATGAAGAGTCACATATGGTGGAACTTCATCGTAGCATGACCCTGCATTCACCATCCATCCTCCGCACATGATGAGCGGATGTTACTGAGAGGTAAAAATAACAATATCACATGGATAGAACCTGTGGAAAATGAATTTCACATGGTGCGTACTTCCCCCTTGTTGAACCTCCAGTCGTGCGAGATATGCATGTTTGTACATACCTTCAACATACAACCTTCTTATATTTCGCGACAGTCCGGCCTTCTTTGATGCTGAAACAACACTTACTCTGCGAGTAGCGCATTTATCAGAAGTCGATCTTGCGTTTGACAGGTCCCTCATCAGCACATGCAACGGCTGCTTCAGATCTCCAGACACAGCGTATGCGGAAGGCGTTGCGACTTTCAGTCATGTTCGTAATGGTGCATATAAATTGGAAAAAATGGAGACATACCAGGCAAGATCGCCGCAAACGTCTCACACCAACTTGGCTCAATCATTGCCTGCCTTGACCTCGTGCACCCTTATCCTCAGCTGACAGTTTTCCCAACCGTCCCTGGTGAGAAAAAGCCTGCGCCAACGTCGTTGTCCCATCCTGTAGCCACTCGAAGTAAGGAACAGGCATATTGAACGCGAGGTTGAATGCAGGAAGGGGCTCAAGAGCTCAAGACTCAGTCCAAACTGAGCACTCCTTCTGAATGTCTGAATGCGAAAACACACGTCACTAGTAGGCGGCCTCCCCTCTAATACAACAACTAGATTTGTAGATCCGAGCGTAAGTGTCGACATTGCAGATGCATATCTTACAAGGAGGGCATATGGGATGTCTGGGACGTCGATTTTGCTGCAGATCACATTTTGCAGCGGTAATGGGTGCAGAAGCGGAGAGTTTGAGACCTGTGATTATAGCTGAGGCATCCCTGTTGGTGTCATGCAGTGTTGGACGGGGGGACACAATATGACCCACCCCTGGACTGAGCATACGGGCGACTGTCGCAGCTTCGGGGAGATATGGATGCATCTGTGTTGCAGAGATAGTAGGTAGATGCTCTGAATGGAGCCTAGCGAGATTGGACACGTACATTCAAAGAGCTGGATATATGCACTTCATCGCCGTCTGGAGGCACAATAGCTGCGCCCCTGGGAGGAACTAGAGGAAGCCGGACACCTGTAAACACCTCCGTTAGGTACACAGATGACTTGAACAGTTCTTCGGCGCTGGAACCTTGAGTTCAGCAACGTACACATCCAAAAATGCAAAGAGAACGCACCATAATCCGACGAAAGCAGCGATGCCAGAGGGAGATCAATTGAGTGTTGGATGCAACCCTCACAACACGCGTTCTATTCGACAATGATCGGACAATCGCGTCGGAACTTAGTACTCAGATCTCAGAAGTGAAGGTGCAGAGGACGAGCCACTCAAGAGAAATCTATGCAAATTGGAACCGTGAGATTCAGAGAGACATCCATCCAGCATGAACACGGACGAAAATTAAGCACGTCCGACCTTGATTATATATAGAGAGAAGAGAACCGAGGCCAATATTGCTGTGGGCACTAGGAAAATGCTGCGCTACTGCTGCGACTGCTGCGGTAATTGCCGCGATGTTCCAAGCTTCAGATCAGTGTAGTACTACACAGTAACTACTAAGTAAATACAACTTGCTTGTCGTTAGCCACATACTCTGGAGTCTGCATGGTGCATGTATCAGCACCTTGAAGGACTTCACATGATGAATATAAGCTCACTCGATACCTGGTGTCTTGAACTGCACCACTGAAGGCCATATTGTAGGGCGTCAGACTTTGGCTGTCTGAATTCTGAAATGATACGAGACTTCACGACTGAAGCATATATTATAATGTGAGGCTATAATATGATAAAAAAAATAACCACTGAAGGACATGTTATCATGTCTTATACAACCCATTTTCCAGCAAGTGAGTGAGTGTCGCAGCACTGATCGCAGCACGCCGCAGCACACCGCAGCACCAATGTCGCAGCACCATCCATAAAAGGAAAGAGGGTGCTGCGGTGTGCTGCGGTGTGCTGCGATCAGTGCTGCGACACTCACTTCGACAAGTCTTATGTGCTCGCAGCACTCATTCTTGAAAGCTTGACGAGTTTTGCTCAACACACCAGACGCCAATAGTGTCAGGCTGTCTGGTGCATGCTTAACTCTTGGATTTCTGAGCTCTCGTGCGTAGATGTACATTTCAAGAGGCGTGCGATCGGTTAGTTCCAGACACTAACACTTTTAGTTCGGCGACCCACCACCACCACCGTTACAGTGACATCACGTGATGTCACACTGCCAAATCGGGTAATTCTGTCGCGCTGAAAATTTTCACTATTGAATGAGAGACGCGTCGTATGCAATATAACGAAGCAGAAACATGTGTATATTGATTCCTAAGTAATACTGTGCAATTGAGAGCTGTGAAATCCGCTTTGGTGGAAATAAACGCATAAGATCAGCAGGTGTGTTTTGAGTAATATGTCGGGCTCAAGCGCCGAAGTGTTGGATTCAAATCAGAAAAAGGTATAACAGCAGTGTCGGATGCTTAGGATCGTGTTCCTGTTGGATGAATTGAAGATGGCAGTGTGGGAGAAAACAGGACAGAGGTATCAGGATTGTTGGAAACTGTATCATCAAGAGAATATGCATCATGTTGATTGGACTGAGACTCGGATTGTGCGTGAATTGAGAAGGATCAAACTGGTATGAAAACTGATCGTAGTTGAAACGTTGAGAAGCATGACTGCTTTGCGAGTCTGATGCTTGAGAGCCCACATGAAACCATGATTCGTAACAGGCTGGGTACATTATATGATAGGCTCCTGGCCGAATAATAATAAGAGGGTATGCACAGAAAACCGCTGGTGCTAAGGGATATAGACGACGATGCAGCAATACATGTCAATGACGGCTCATTAATTGATCGTCACGTGAAATCACGACTCGACACGTGAGCCCAAAAAAAAACAAAAAAACATTCACTTTGCAGGGGAAATCAGCAACAACATGAAGAATTTATTAATCTATGTACTTAGAACTACTCTAAGGTACCTGTAACCACCACCTCCCCCGGGTCGCGGAAAGATTTCGTTAAGATTTGATGACACTGTCGAGAAGTTCAAACGACAAGACGATATAACGCCAAAGTGGCTGAGATTAAGGTTTTTGCTTACCGTAAGCAAAGTGTGGGTGTTTCGGCTTTCTCCATCGCACGCCTCTTGGTACATTTGATGTGCATCTGATGTGCATATGTCAGTAGTCCAACAACCAATATATTGGATTCCCAATTGATCTCATCTACTGTTATCGATGGCTTGAGCAACTTCAAGTCTTCAACGCTCTCTTTATCCTCCGGATTATGCACTAGCTACTAAGACACAATGGTTTTTGTCAGTATACATCTTCCAATCTTCCGTGCACGAGGCTGACAAGAAAGATAACAGAGCTTAATCCAACACATCTATAATCACTATTTTCCTGCTAATGCTGCGCCCTCAACATGCACCTGCACAGATTCCCAACCATCAGCTGCAGCGTCAGTGTCTCCGCATGCACCAAGTGTATCACCTTCTCCTGTTGCACCAGTGCTGTCCATGCAGAGCTCCGAATCTTTTCCCGCTGCAGGGAGTATGCCGACGTCTTACCACTCATGCCCATCCTCGTATGTTGTTATCAATTTTAACATACCTTCAAGCTCGCTTCCCCCTTCAGCTCGTGATCTGGCCAGGCTCAGTGACGCGCATGCCAATCGATTCGAGACTGTGCAGCTCAGTACAAGTGCACCATCCAACACACTTGCCACCCACCCACTCCCAGCAGCACAGCCAGTTATTGGTAACGGGCGAGAAGTTCCAGCCCCTGCTGCTGCAAAGCCAGATACTTCCAAAAATGCGACCACGGTCCCTCTCAGAGTGGTTGCATCGGCTGCGCCTGCCTCTCAACCGCAAAAAAAGCACCTCCAAGAGGACCGGCCACTACAAACCAAGGTAACTGCCGCGCCAAAGGACCTAAACAAGGCACCTGTCACTGCTCATGCCAAGTCCGATATCAAACAGGCAAAAGATACCAATGCTGATTTATCCGAGCTCTGGGATGGTTGGCCTGATGGAAGTTATGGCCGCTTGTTTTCTTGGGAGGAAGCCTATCAGACAGATTTCTTGATGGAACATTGGGCCAACAGCAACCGAGGAGGTGATAAGGGACGAAGTGATGATGCCGAGAACTGGCAAGATGGGTTTCGAACATGGCGTACGTGCCTTGGAATCATTGTCTGTGACGAGCCGACTTGCGAAATCATCACACGCCCTGCCACGCGCAAAGCCATGCTCATCAGTCAACTCCATGCTTCCTGTGACTGCGGAGGAAAGCTCATTCATCAGGAATGCCCAGGCAAAGTCACATCCATCCTCTACCGATTTCGTGGCGGCGTATTTTATGAGCACAATGGCCATCATGATCATGCCCGCCCCACTCATATATTACACCTAACAAAAAGTCAGCGTGCTCGGTTCGAGTCTATCGTGGCTGCCAATCCTCATGCCCGAGCTGCGGAACTGTACACCGGAGTTGCTGGACTGACTGGACCCCAGCCATCAGTGGCTGAAATATCTTCTGTTCTATACAATGTTGACCGCATCAAGGCGGAGCTGCAACATATGAAAGAGAACAGTGTGGGCGAGTTTGCAGATGACTTTGTCAAGTTTCAGAATGAGCATCTCGGCTTTGTCCTACATTCTCAGTTCGCCAAAGAGGCGAAAACAATCACTTTTTGTTGACAGTGACCCGGAGCCTGAGGAGATTTCCGCTCCAGTAACTAGCTCAGGGCCGCCCGAGAAATCGTTACCTGCCGTTGGTACAGAAGATCAAACCCAGCACACTTCGGACATCCCACCTCTGCCATCGAGTCAAGAATCAGAGTACGCTGTGGCATGTCGATGCGGAATGATAGGGAACGGATATGATTTGCAGCTCGAGGAGGGCATGATCAAGTGTGATGAATGCGATAACTGGTCACACATAGCATGCCAGCGCAATGGCCGAGCTAGCAGTCTCCGTTCACGAGAGAAGTTCGTGTGACCATTGCAATATTGATGAGCTCGTGCCATGGCGAACTCTAGCGTCACAAGGACAGCCACCAAGTCGTTGGTTAGTTGAGACAGGTTTTTATCATACCTTTGACTGACAGAGCTCAGGAGTCGTCGTGAAAAGGCACCAAAGGTCCCTTTGGCTAAACGGTTGCTGTAAGCACATGTTGCAGCTATTGTCGTGATTGAATGTTGACATAGCCGCAGCGCAGGAAAAGGAGCACTCGCTCGCCATGGAAAATTTTGGTATCCTGTCAGACTCATTCGATTTCACGGGGAGATGGACGCATGGCAAGTGCGGTGGTGGCGTGGATGTCGCTTTCCTCCAGACAGGCCTGTTGACCTGCAGTCCCTAGTTCCTACAACAGATTTGCTTGACGAGCTGTGGCAAGACAGGACCAGGAGGCGTGCAATTCGAGTGAGTTGCCTGTGTCGCAGCTGCATTCAAGTGCTAACAAATGAGATCAGCTTGGTCAGTGGACACATGCACATGATGTTCCTGTAGGCGAGGATATAATCTATTCCTTCCACGACGTACCTTATCCCCCCGAAATGGACAATATACTCGCACCACACAAATTTACGATACAGTACCTCATCAGCCTTCCTCGCCTCGAAAATATCCAACATTTACCAGTTGGACGTCATCTACAGCTGCAGGGAAGAAAAGTGTCATTAACTGGGGGTTACCCGGTCAAGTACTGCGGTGATCTAACTGCAATTCAGCAAGCACAGGTCGCCCATTGGATATATGATAACTTTGAAGAGGCGCGAGAGACTGTAGTGCAATGGTTAGGCTGCGCACCATTTGCTCACGCACTCAGCATCGTGCTCGCATGCAACAAGCGCAGCATATTGGAGGCAGATCCCAGCTACCCTAGAGATGGCACCACAGACGCCCAGGAGGAATTTATTCTCGAAGCCGCATGGGCAACACTTTTGGAGCAGACCGGTAGAAGCACAGATGTGACCCACACAGACGTTGACCTGGAATGTCTGTCTGCCTTTGAACAGCGCCTATTCGAGAAGTCAGCTCGGTCGGGCTCTGCAGGAAACTTTCAGTGGGGCCTGGATGCTGGGAACCATCAAGATAGTTGGGACCCATATGCTGGGCTTCCATCTCACTGGAACCACGAGGATCGTAATGAAGGAGATCCTGATTATGATGAAAATGAGCTCGAGGTACTATGCTTGCAGCCTTTCGCAGCAGTCTTAGCTAACAATAACCATAGCGCGGGCCAGATTTCAGCGACAGCGAAAATGTGGCTGCAAGCACGAATGAGCTTCTCATTTCAAGTAGCCAACGCGCACCACGGCCTCGAAAGCGACAGCAAACAAAATCCCATGGGGAACCTAGAAAACGAAGAAAGGTGACACTGACTGCGCCGTAAGATGGTTGCCGCGACAGCGCAGTCACTCGTTTATAAGAGAGTAAAATGACATTCAATTTGTAAATGAATTGAACTACAATGTGACAGACCATTTGACTCATTTGAAAGACACTGAGAGGTCCAAGTAGCTAGCAGCAGGTGTAGAACAGTAGAACTAGTTGATACACATTATTTGGAAGCACCGCAGCAGTGGTCGCGGGAGTTGCCGCAGCAGTCGCAGCAGTGGCGCAGCATTTTCACGATGCCCTATTGCTGTGTAAGCAGTTTTTCCGGGTGTTGCCGGTCATCTTTCTGATCAACACCTACATGTTCAGCAAACACGTTTTCTTCCTCCCTTGATGCTTTCGATCTCAATTTCAGAGCACCAGGGATGCAGATAATCTGTTTCTTGCCTGTAGTGCCCTCTGCCTTATCTTCGACTTTTGATTTGTAGGTGTCGTGTGCACTGATTCACCTGAAATGCTGTCTTAGGCTCATTCCTGGCTACGAAACGGCTAGTAATTCACCTTTCCTTCACAAGCACGCTTGTCCGAATCAACGAACAGGATGCTTCGAAATCCTAGGATGACGGGAGTGAGTACATGTTCTAGCTGATCGCCCTGAATATCTCTGAACGAATCAGTGGCTGATTTGACCTTCAAGCGCTGAAGTAGCTCTTAAAATGGCCGCGTTTCTACTAGATTCGATCAGCTTGGACATCACCCCCGCACATGATTATGATCTGCATTTGTATCAATCATGACAAACAGGTCTCAGTGTGGTGGGGAATTTTTGAGTACTCTATCATCCAGAGTATCATCTCAAATGCTACCTTCTTCGTGTGCCACACCCTCTCTATGTCTGGTTAGTGCTGATCGCCACATGTGAGCAGGTGAAAACACTCTTTCATGTCCACAGACACTTTCGAGCGTGAATCGCAATTTTCATTAGGGAACTTGCACAAGCGCCCTGGGTGATTCCAGCGCAATCCGGCACCCCTAGCTTTACCAATACTGAGAGCGTAATGTGTCATCCTCCCAGCCTTCGCCACATTTATTAATGGTTCTTCCTCTAGGTTCTAGAGCGTGTATGGACACGGGAGCGCCGTAACATGCTGTCCTATCTAAAACGTCAATCACGATGAGGGTATGATCCACCGCTAGTTTGAATCAACTGCATTTCTCTGATACGTCTCACCGTCAGACTTTCTCATTGTACATGCATGCACGACACCTGCGTCATTGGTGATTATGATGGCCTCGAGCAGCGCCCAAAGATGCAGAGCCTCTTTGCTCAGTGAGGCTTTGAGATCGGAATGAGGTGAGTGATATTTGCCTGTCCAGCCCGGCACATCATTGATTTTCTACTTGTTTTCTACCCACTTCTTACCACACTCGTACAGCTCGTAGAAGACATCTACTCCCGCACCTCGCTACTAGTATTATTCTCCATAGAGTATCCCTCAGGGCTACTATCCCTCGAGCACGCGACACAATGCAAAGCCGAGATCAAGCAGTGGCTCTCGGACCTCCCACCCGCATTTTCAGATAGACGAAGAGTCCTTCATCTCATGGCGCTGCCATCTAACGCAAGTCATAGAAGCACCCCAACTCGCTATGGGTTTTACCCAACCCTATTCCTCCTCGCCATCCCAATCTGACTCCCACTGTGAACCATGAAACCATCCCGCAGACGCATCAAGTACGTACAGGTGCGCCCACCCCAATTCACGGATTGAAACTCATGAGCGAAAGATACTTCGTTGAGCTTGTGTGTGTGGCATTGATGCGGAGGAAGGACGGGCTTGGATTTAGTATTTGTCGTGGTCTTGACCTTGGCTTGTGTTCAGGTGCGGTATTTTTGTCCTGTATCCCTTATGTTTCTAATTCCGCGGTAAGCTTTGGTAGCGGAGTGGAAATAAGATATTCGAAAGTGTCATTTGACGCACAGTCGTCTGCGCTATCAGGGTCTTCGCGACTCGGATGTTGTGTTGACGTGGAATATGCTAAGATGGACCTTGCGTCGTTAGCGTGATATTGCTGTTGTTGGTAGTTTGGATTCGGGTGAAATTCCGAGCCTGTACAACGAAATTCGGCTGCATCTGACGCACACAGATCTTGGGAGCACATTGGATGAAGTAGTGATATTGCAGTAAGCTATATGCATGCGTTTGGACAAGTTACATACTGACGAGCTGTAGTAGCGGCTTCTTGACACGAGAAATACCAAATCCCACAGCTGAGTTTTGTTTACCTCCTTTTCTTGCAGATCTGAAAGTCGACCGACGGACCATCATGCCTATTGTGCTTCGGCAGCACGTTCTGCTATGGCAAATGTCAGCAATCCTCATCAGCGCCGAGACAACTTGTACATTCGTTGGCTGGCCACAGCTCGCTTTATGGAACAAAGCGCCAGACCCGATAGTAAATATATCTGATCAGGCCGTCCCTCCATCCACTGTGGGGTGAAAAAACGGACTGATCAGATGTACTCATCTTCCTCCTCGGTGTCTGCCCATGATCTCACCAGACTCTCGCTACACCCAGCGACGTCCGCGCAGATCTCCGAGACGAAGAAGCCTACATGGTCTGACTGGGGCGGTAACACTACGCTTGAGCAATACATCAAGTGTTACGAGCGTATGAAATGGAACACGTGCGAGATGGAAGGATGAGTACCCGGAATGAACCGAGATTTATCTTCAATCGATGGCAAAGGGTGCTTGTGCCAAGAGATGACCCTGCGATGCTTGATTTCATATGTGCGTGCGAGACGTGAGCGGCCTAGACACTAATGGGAATCCATTCATGCTTACTATGATCCAGGTACAAGCACACAGGCCTCGTCGTATATCCTTCCCCTGAGGCGCCATGCTATAGGATCACTAGTGTTTACACACCCAAGTCGAAGCGGAGGAGAGGGTACGGACATGATGCGCCTGTTGTATGATCTGGTCATGTAACGATCTCATTGAGTTTCTAGGGGCTTGCTGTGCAGGCGGAGTTGCACCTTCACTGTTTACAGCGCGGTAGGGGAGGACTCCTATAGAGACGCGGGGTGGGCAGAGGTTGAGGGCGGTGGGTAGGAGGTGAGGGTGTGGTGTATGCCGGCGCTGATAGTGATTAAGCTCCAATGGTTGGCATCATGCTGCGTGAGGGAGAGAGCAAACCGGAGCCGAGGCACAAGGTGGTTTGTGAAAGTGTGCAAGCCAACAGCTCTTTCGGGCATTGCCGGTGGTCTGATGTGAAATGCCATGGGCCGGTGACGCTCTCAGCTTCAGAGTGCCAGGGATGCTGATCTTCTTTGCTGATACGTTTCTCTATGTATTGTGCGTGTATTACCCAATGGATGCACATGAACATTTACTCACCTGTACATCACAATTTCATATTGCGACTTTTTAGAAAGAAATGGTCAGCGCAGCTCTTCGATAACCTCACCTCACCCATGCTTTTGCCACTTTCATGAATAGTCCTTCCTCCAGGTGCTACTAGAGCACGTGCGGACCCAGGAGAGCCCCGGTGCTGAGCTCTCTACACGATTAAGGTACAATCACAGTCCAAATGAATTGCGTGTCACACCTCTCACTGTTGGCAGGCTTCGCATTGACGTGCATGTACGGCGACATCACCACCCAGAACCCCTGAGTCATTTGTGATCATTGACTCGAGGCACAACGCCCAGCGCTTGCTTTTGTGTGTTTACGCAGTACATTGATACACGCAGCAACACCCTTAAAGACGCAAGCCGAACAGACCATGCCCTCAACTTCATCATGACCCTCTTACTCTGCGCCCTTCTCTTATGTGTTCCGTTTGTCTGTGCTTCACTGCTTAGTCTCAACGATACCTGTATCCATACACTCGATGCCAGTGAATGTTCATCCGGCAACACCAGAACCTCGTGGGATATTCTCTTGAGCTGTGGCTTAACTTTATTTGCGTGCACATGGACTGCAGTCCATACGAATATTCCCGGTAGAGACGAGAGCAGAGTGATTATTACCTCTCGTCGTTTTTTCCTCATGGTCGTAGCCTTGATTGCCCCAGAACTCATCATCACCTGGGCCACGCGGCAGTTTTTCAGTGCTCGTGCGGCTAAAAAGGAGTTCAACGATGGATTTGCTGCACGATTTGGCCGGATCCGCCACCGTCGAGCTATATGGGAGAGCAAACTGGCAGCTGCACTGCTTGGCGACACCCCGGATTCAAGCGGAAATTCAGGTCAGTTATATACTCGGAGTCTTCAGTCAGGCAGAGCCTAACATGAAACTGATGCCTTCACAGGATGGACAATGACGCACGGGTTCTTTGCGTGGATGGGTGGATTCATGCTATACGTCGATGGCGAGCCAAGAGGCACTCTTCATCCGCTTGAGCTTCTGCAGTTTGTTCGTAAGGGATCTGTCGACATGCCTGTC
Source organism: Suillus lakei (assembly GCA_016628065.1). NCBI lineage: Eukaryota > Fungi > Basidiomycota > Agaricomycetes > Boletales > Suillaceae > Suillus > Suillus lakei. The sequence continues at coordinate 59,674 of JABBWA010000217.1, read as the reverse complement.
ATCTCGCAGAAAGAGATAGAAGATCGAAGTAAGGGTGATGGACTATCCAAATGCATCGCCCTTTTTCAGCTGGCGTGGTTCTTCGTCCAGCTCGTCGCTCGTTACGTCCAGAACCTTCCCATCACATTGCTTGAAATCGACACTCTGGCTGTAGCTGCTCTGACCTGCGTTGCGTATGGCTTGTGGTGGAAGAAGCCCAAGGATGTGAGGTGTCCTTATATTGTTCATTGGAAGGCAACATCACCACCCAGCTACTTGTACTACGGGTACGTCGTCTATATTTTTACCTAAAACTTCTCTTATTCATCTGCATTTTAGGCAGGCAACTATTGCTCACTTTCGGTTAGGCCCTCATCTTGGTGGTCTTATCTATCCCTTTCTTAGTCTTATGGGTGTTCAAGCAGACATTTCCCCCCGTGCTGCCCGTTCTCGTCGTGTTCCATCTCTAGGTGGCTACGGTGAGTATCATGGCAAGATCGTACTTCTCATTGGATGTTTCAGTGGGATGGTGTTTGGAGCGATACATTGCCTGGGCTGGAATTACTTGTTTCAGAGACACGCAGAACACATGTTGTGGCGTGCGGCTTCCCTTGGGATAGCATGTGCGCCGGTACTTCTTTTGCTCGATGTTGGGTCAATCTTGTGGGTGGGCACCAGCCATACAAGTAATCATCACGGTGTCATAACGTTCCTTTCTGCAGTCATCGCCTCTTTCATATATATTGTTGCACGTGTTACGCTAATTGTACTAATGATCCTGAGCTTACGGTCGCTGCCTCGTGGTGTATACGATACAGTAGCTTGGACCCGGTTTATTCCACATTTGTAGTTTCCTTACATCGTTGTAACAGAGTACTAGTTCTTCTGGGATTACTGTCAGAATCTTAGGTGCGAGTACGGATAAGTTCGAACATAGCAGGCCGCCATTCTACTTACATACCACGCGGGCAACATTTGATTGAACTAATGGAATGTTGTTTTATGAGTATCAGTTGACAATGAACGATAGGTGACTTTGTAGATACGCACGCATGCGATCCAGGATTTATACACGCAAAGGAGCAACACAGGATAGTTTATGAAACAATATGAGCACCATAACAATGTACTTACACGCGACGAAGTCCATAAGTACGGCGGCCAGAAAATCCAGCCCATGCGCAGCAAAGAAGATATCAATAATTATAAGGCATATTTTCAGCCAAGAACCAATGCAATTGCAAGTCGGTCGTTGACGATATCAAAAAGGCGTCATTTTGTATAACACGAAGATCACCGGTCCCCGGTCATGCTCGTTTGGCGACATGTAGATGCAATGTTCAAATGCGCGAAGGCAGCAGTGGTCGTTGGTTAGAAGTTGGCTGTGTCGTCCCCGCAAAACAGCGCTCCCGATCTGGCGAGTGGGGGAAAGTGTGAACAACTCGTTCTGGAGACGTGAGTATTGAGATCTTACTTCATCGACATATACCCCATATCCCCAGATACGACATCTGTGGGAATCGCTATATCTTTCGGACATGTTCGTGACGTTTAATACAAGCTAAAGAAATTGGCTACGTACCAGTCACAATCGCTCCAGGCACCTCCCACCACTCCTTCCGTCCGCGCCCCAACACACGTCACTATTAGGCGGCCTCCCTTGAATTCGTAGACCCAAGTGTGAGCGTCGACACCGCAGATGGGCTATATGGAATATCCCTTTTGCTGTAGACCGCATTTGGCGGGGGCTACCGGCGGGTGAAATTGATGCGCTGTGAGTAAAGATGAGGTTTCAGTGTTTGAAGTGATGTCGCGTGCGGGAGAGAATAGACCTCGGCCTCAGCCCAAGGATGTTCAGGGATAGATACGGGCACCGTGGTATACCGTAGACAACGAGACATGGTTGCTTCTGCCCCTGGACTGAGCAAAATTGAGGAGACAATGTAAGGACAGTCGACTCAGATCTATTCAGATACACTGTGTACCGAATAGTATAAGGTATAATAAGATTCAGAGACACCTCGATTCAGCAAATATAGACAGTCGCTCCTCCTAACTTCTAATAGGAACCAGTGAACAACTTGCTGTATAAGCAAGTCTTTTGGGCGTTGCCAGCGGTGTACATTGATGTTCTCTGGTGTAAAAAGTCAGTTGTTACAATATTACTTGCAGAGAAAGGATGTTGGACTCACCTGCTGTTTTTCCTGGGACTAGGGCACATCGTCAGGCCTTGACTTGTGCAACCAGCCGAATTTGCCACATTTGAGCTTGACTCTGGCGACGTCCGTGGGTGGCTGGTACCAGCCTTGAGCTTGATGTTGTAGTGTGGGTGCATGTGTGGTATCTAGTAATAGGTGCAGAGCCGGGGGGGGGGGGGGGGGGGGGGGGGGAGTTTGAGACCTGTGATTCTAGATGAGGCATCCTTGTTTGGTGTCTTACAGCGTTGAACGGGGGGACACAGTATGGCCCCCCCTGGACCGAGCATACGAGTGACTGTCGCAGCTTCGGGAAGATATTGATGCGTCCGTGTTGCAGAGGGTGGATGCTTTGAATAGAGCCTAGCGAGAGATTGGACACATGCATTCAGAGAGTTGGATATATGCATTTTATCGCCGTCTGGAGGCGCCATAGCTGTGCCCCAGGAGAAACTAGAGGAAGCTGGACACCTGTAAACGCCCCCGTTAGGTACGCAGCTGACTTGCACAGTTCCTCGGTGCTGGAACCTTGACTTTAGCAACGTACACATCCAAAAATGCAAAGAAAATGCACCATAATCCGACGAAAGCAGCGATGCCAGAGGGAGATTAATTGAGTATTGGATGCGACCCTAAAAACACGCGTTCTATTCGACAATGATCAGACAATCGCGTCAGGACTCAGTACTCAGATCTCAGAAGTGAAGGCGTAGAGGACGAGCCAGCCAAATGAAAACCACGCAATTCAGAACTGTGAAATCCAGAGACATGTCGATCCACCATGAACATATGGACGAAAATCAAGCACGTCAGACCTTGACTATATATATATATATATATATATATAGAGAGAGAGAGAGAGAGAAGAGAACCATGACATGTAGACATTCAGAGACGCGTCGATTCAGTGCGTGAACGCGTGAACAGCCAATGCTGTGTAAGCAGGTTTTTCGGGCGTTGCCGGTCATCGTTGAGTCTGACCAACACACGCAGCGACCTTCAGTTGCATTTTTAGTGGCACGTCTGAACGTTTGAACTCTCTGTGTGTACCATATCTCACTTTGCTGATTTAGGCCGGTTTTAAAGACACAGCGAGTTCCTCCTCGATGAAAAGTCATGGATTCTGCTATTCAGTGAACACGCTTTCTTCCTCCTCTTGATACTCTCAACTTCAGGGCGTCAGAGATGCAGACCGTCTTTGCTTATCTGTTTCTCTGTGTTATGCCTGTAGTGCCCTCCCCCTTGTCTTTGTCTTTGATTTGTAGGTGTCGTGTGCACTGGTTCACCTGAAATGCTATGGTATCAGGCTTCATTCCCGGCCACGAAATGACTAGTAATTCACCTTTCCTCCACAAGCACGCTTGTCCGAATCAGCGAACACGGTGCTTCGAATCCTAGCATTACGGGAGTGAGTACATGTTCTAGCTGATCACCCTGAATATCTCTGAACGAATCAGTGGCTGATATAACCTTCAAGCGCTAGAGTAGCTCATAAAATGGCCGCGTTTCCACTAGATTGGATCGGCTTGGAAATCACCCTCGCATATGATTATTATCTGCACCTGTATCAATCATGGCAACGGGTCTCAGGATGATGGGGAATTTCTAAGTACTCTATCATCCAGAGGATCGCTACCTCCTTGGTACGCCATACCTTCTCTATGTCTGGTTCGTGCTGATCTCCACATGTGAGCAGGTAAAAAAAATACTCTTTCGTGTCCAGACACTTTCGAGCTCGAGCTGCAATTTTTCAAGGAATTACAAGATCCCTGCCTTCGCCACGTTCATTAATGGCTCTTTCTCTAGGTTCTAGAACGTGTGTGGACACGGGAGCGCCAGAAAATGCTGTCCTATCTACGACGTTAATCACGATGAGGGTACGATCCACTGCAAGTCCAAATCAGCTATATTTTTCTGATACGTATCACCGTCAGACTTCCTCATTGTACATGCGTGTACGATAGCATTACAAATTCAGACACCCTGGGTCATTGGTGATTATGGTGGCCTCGAGCAATTAGCACTCAGAAAGTATCTACTGAAATCCCTGCCCGATCTCCTTCGGCGGGATCTGGAGCAGCGAGCGTGGTTCATCCGACTCAAGTCCTTGATGCAGGTCGCATCCGAATCAACCACAGAGTAGGACGCACTAGTACTGTCACAGCCAATGAAATATTGGATAAAAACGAGAGCGAGCCGGGAAGAACACGAGTTGAGTCTGACAATTTGCGTTGACTCTGAGTTGACGAGCTAAATACAAGAGCTCATGAAATTATAGTCTGCCGTAGTTAGACCAATTGAAGGAAGGCGTTCGTTTATTCTATAAAGATGAACTTAGAGGAACGACTATTTTCCTTCGTATATTATGTAGAGGCTAGGCTGTCTTCCCCACATTCGAATTTAATCATCATTATTATGGTCTGGATGTGGACTTCGCCACTTTCAGGATTCGCTCTTGCGGACTGGGGAGCACCCAGCGCAGGGCAGTGCTATCCTGTCTACAATTTCTCCGTGTCATTGGTGGGTATAGTACAGCATTGGAGCTTAAACCCAGTGATCTGCTCTTAAATCCTGACTCACTCGTACCTGGAAAGACCTTGAGTATACCACCTTCACTACACTTCGCCACGGCTCACCACACGTTCTCTGATGCAAGATCATCCCCCAGTAACAATGTCTCTCGAGCTCGATGAGTAGCGTACCTGTACGATCGGAAGTATGGCATCTACGGAAAGCGCAGCGCTTTTCAGTCATGTTCATAACAGGTCATGGAAGCGAAACGTACCAGTCAGGATGGCCACAAACGCTTCCCAGAAGGTGCGAGACCGGCAAGGGAAGTTCAAGCGCCATGACTGTGACTATAGGCAAGGCTTCAGTGTGGCGCTGTGCTAATTTTTGAAGTGTGGTCCTGCACTATCGAATCAGCCCAACATCGGCGTGAACAATCCTTGGTCCTTTCTGCAGGCAAATACCCACCTTTTTCTCGTTGTTTGATTGCTGCAAAGTCCGAATCAGCAGTCAAACACGCAAGTGTTATATCGGGTAGCACTTCAGACGAATCATAAACATAGCAACAATTTGTATTTGAAACGTGTGGGTACATAACAATGTACTTACATGTGGCGAAGGTCATCAACACGACGGCCGGAAAAAAGGAACCGGAAGCCCGCACGAAGAGAAGATGTCCAAAAGGCATATTCTCCACCAAGGACGAATGCACTTGCCAGTCGGTCATCGACGATATCGATGGGGTGGCATTTCACATAAATGAAGGACACTGGTCATGCACGTTTAGCGATGTGTTCATCCAGCGTGAGGATGCGCGAAAGCAACAGCGGTCACCTGTTAGAAGTTGGCTAGAGCATCCCCGCAAGAAAGCACTCCCGATCTGGCGAGTAAGGGAAAGTGTGTAACGACTCACTCTGGAGACGGGGGTATTCCCGATCTTGAGCCAGTGCTCCACAAAAAATACTGGAGTCGGATACAAACATCAAACACCCTAAAGCTGATCTAGTTTGGTTGCCGTCAGGGCCCCCCAATTTTGTGACGGATGCATTGCGCTGTCAGAATTACAGAGTCAGAATGACCGCACTGGTCTCAGCAGCAATAAACAGTCATATCGCAGCCTAGCTAATTGCCAAACTCACAGACGCTGGAATGGGCGTGGACTGACCTTCAGAAATCGCATCAGGACCACATGAACGAAGTGAAAAGCATCTCCTGAAATCACCACGCGATCCTTTGGTGAGATGCGGAGCAGTGAGAGAGATATAACAACTTAAAGAGAACTTTGGGGAAACGCCCAAATTTTCGGGAGTACAGACCAGCCGATATGATACATCACGTATAGCAGAACTTTATGGTGGCGTGTTTCCGCATTCACCATCACAGCTTGATCCCGTATAAGACTGCTCATCATGCCACTCAAAACAGAGTGTCCTGCTCATGCACTACTAGCCAGCTAAGTATAGATCATGTAGCCTTCCTGTGATGAGAGGCGTCAAGGATAACCACAAGTATTCGACGACGACGACCTAGCATTGGTAGCAGACAGTGAAGCATGACTGTTCTTCGACTCTCTCAATTTTGAAACACTGGTGAGCAATAATCGGCGAGAAGCCATTGAGTTAGATATTCTCGAATACGTAACATGCCGTGGCAGGAGGATGAGAATTGGTATGCGGGCGGCGTCAGGCTACAACCACTGTGATGATCAGAAGGGAAGAATGGATTCATGGGAGGTAGAAAGGCGAGATTAATAAAACGTTTATCAGTGATAGTGAAAGTAGAACATGTGGAAATCGAACTTGTTGACAAGGTCACATGACGCGTGCTTTCCCTTGCCGACAGGTCTCAGCAACGGGATTGACGGGTAAACGTGCCTACCTACAAAGATTTTCAGCATACTGCCTTCACTATACTTCGCGAAAGCCCCTGGTGTTCTGAAGCCAAATCACCCACGCAGTAACAACGCTTGTGCTCGCCGAGCTGCACGATCAAAAGTCGATTTTTACGCTTATGTCTTCATCGATATATGCTGAGGCCATTTCATGTCTTCGGATACGGCGTCTGTGGAAAGTGTCACGCTTTTCAGTCATATTCGTAACGTTTCACACAAGCGAAAAAAATATCCACGTTCCAGCCAGGATTGCCCCACATCACTGAAAACCAAGATGCGCTACCAAACCGTTATATGGGCATTATAATGGTCATAATACCTGCAATCTGGTAAAATATGGCAAGTGGTTAGATGATGTCATATCTGCGTTTAAACACCTAGCCTCCTTGGCCAATGTACATAATAATCATACATATTCATTGGACTACCAAGTACGGCGTGTAAGCGAAGAAATTATCATCCTTGTCGCGCAATACACTTCCTTAGAAGTACACAACCGGAAGTCAGATGTTAAGCAACAGCAACCGAAATATGCAGAATGTAATTAGCTGGCTAGTATTGGACATCATACATGCCCTTAAACACGTAGCCTTTGTAGCTAATCTACATAATGGTTACATACATATGCCGGGACGCTAAGTATGGTTAGTGATGTGCATGGCCCGGCTTCAAGCCGTGGGCCAGGCCAAGCCGGGCCCAAATAGGCCGGGCCAAGCCGGGCCAAGTGACGGCCTGATCATGGCTTTGGCCCGGCTTGGAATTCTGAAAAGCCAAAGCCGGTGGCCTGAGCCGCGGCTCCTGCCCTCTATGAAGTCAAGGTGCTGTCGTCTCCTCAGGTATGCAAGTTGACTTGTGTGTCCGCAAAGATCCGTCCCTTGTAATGCATAATTCTCTTTTCATATCCAGCAACATTACTGAGTGCATTGACCATGGCAGCCGGCCGGGTCTTCTTTCTCGTCCGTGTTGTAGGCTGTTTCTATTCTCTTGTATCTCTTCTCACTTGTCTGTCGTCACACTAGCTTTTAGTTTTCTCGTCACCTGCCCTTACAGTTTTCCCCCTTCCTTTGGCTTGTTGTTCAACCTCCTCTGAACCGGACTGAACCAGACTGTGGCAACACCAAATGTCATTATCATTGAGTTACTCCCGGAGTCATGACTGTCGCACTGCCTTGTCTTTACCTTGGCCAGTTCCCACTGGCCCATCACACCTCCTCCCACTGCACAGGTGAGTACTTCAAGTTCATATCTTCACCCATACTTGCAATTGTACATTTACAGTACTCGGGCCGCGGCTCAGGCCAGAGCCAAGCCAAAGCCAGCCATCGTTGGCGGCTTTGGCCCGGCCTGGATCTTTTGCAAGCCTAAGCCGTCTGAAGCCAGGCCAAAGCCGCGGCTTTCGAGCCAAGCCGGGCCGGAACATCACTAAGTATGGTGTGCAAGCACATGAATCACAAGGGATATACCACAGTACAACATCTGCACACTGAGTGACCAGAAGTCAAACATCAAGAAACAGTATCTGGCATACAGACAAGGATCATTTAACTAAAAGTTAGATTTGTGATGAGGAGGACATAAGCTGTATACTCTTTTCACTAACCTACGTTGTAGGCAAAACACTTGCAGGATTGGCAGGAACAGACACAGTATGCACCTATACTTCCCACATATCCTAGTTAGTAAAGTGGCCTTACCGTAATGTTCTGGCCACTTAATAAAGCCTTTGTACCTTCCTATGGAGCACCGGCGGTGTGCACCAGCAGTTTCCTTGTACTTAGAGTATTTTACTCTACAGTCTTTTTCCCACCACTTGCGTCATCACCCTTTTGGGTAATATAGTAGCGCACAACTTCACACGATGCCGCCACACTCGCGCTCATCATCGTTGACGACGAGCTCGTGTAAGGTGAGTTTTATTTTATTTTATTTTACATATATATCTCTCACTACAGGACTACATATAGTTACTTTACGAGGCTCCTACGTTCGTACTCTGTGCATACAGGTACGTCAACCGAAAATCAACAGAGTGTGTGGGAATCATCCTATATTCAACGTTCCACCACGTACCCTCACCTCCAAGCTGCCTATCCTCCCTCCTGCGTGTCCCCCATGACACTCAATGCTGTGGGCGGTGTATCACGGAAATGCTCTGTCCATGTGGGCGGCAAAAAGACCAGGACTTTGCGTACAGGAGTACTTCGCCAATGCCAAGATGATGCCCGTGAACTTCGCGCTTCCCTCCTCAAGAGTAAGTTCATTTCTCTGATTTTTACCATCTAATTTACTTCCATTGATAGTACTGTAGAACTCCCTCTTACAGAGCGCGAGCGATTATTGACCTCTGAAACCCAGCAACGTGGCCCCAATTCATCCCCACCCACACTATCAGACGACTTCTCTTTTTACTCCATGGACATCGACTCCATGATTCCTCCTCCCGGTGAGGAAGGATTTTCTGTCAGTCATGCGGGAGATGAAGTAACAATCTACCGGGAACTAGAAGAACTTACAACATCAACAGCGAAGTAAGTCCAGTGTTTCTGTCACACTCACAAGCGCTCAAAACCACCCTTTCTTAGTAGACAGAGGTTGGATACCCGTGACCGTAGTGGCCGTATCGCCCTACTAGCATCAGACTGGGCCTCACAGTATGAGGTGCTCACAGACGCCCTTCTCAATTATATGCACAATCCTCTGGAGCCTTTGGAGCCTCCTTCCTCAGTCAATGAGACCAATCAGTTTACCATTGAGGTTGTTGATATCTTTGGTAAGGCCTTCTTGTTCAATCGAGCTTTTGCATCTCTAATGGAACCTCAGACCGACGTTTGCGCACATTCAAACATGTTTCCCCTTTCATCAATGTCTCATTACTCCGCTATGGCTGTATAGGCAGCTCACCCATTCGACTGACCGTCGCCATTACCATTCGCACGCTGGATGTGTACAGGCAAAGCCACCGAGTAACCCCGCGCTTCAGTATCCATGCGGAAGCAAAGATGCTATGTTTTCTCCATGGTGTAAGTTTCATGGCATCATGATCTCGCACTTGCTCTGATATTATGTTACATAAAATTAGGTATACTATCGCAGACACCTTGCCGAGCAGCTTCGCATCAGTTATGATGTATATCTCCAACTCCATCGGCGCATAGACCACCGCCTGGACAAGGTTCTAGGCCATGATTCGGATAACTGGCGGATGCTAAACTCGTGTCCCGCATTCCAGTACAAGCTGACAGATGAACCCCCTCTAGAATTTTCTATCCTGTGTGCTTGCGATGGCAATAATTCGGCCAAATTGGTCGATCCTGCCATACGCGGTGGTCAGGAACGCTTGGACACTCGAATAGGAACATCATCAATATGGCTAAATGAATCGTACGTTGATGCGTTCAAAGATGAAGTCCGTTCAGCTCGCGCACGCCAAGCAAGAGACCAGTGCCCTGCACGAGACCCTGACGATCCATGGGTTGATGAGCCTGATTCTGTTGATTCTGCAGAGCTGCGTACTGTGTGTGTGGACCGTTGGCGCAATGCCGCACCCGAATCTCAGAAGAAAATGTTCGCAATATTCAAGAAATCCGGCATTTTCATTACCGTGTGCCGACATGGCTTCCTACTCACCATTTGTGACATGGTGCGAAGCGGCGAGCTGTATCTTAGTTCCTTCGCTTCCCATTTGATGTGCTGACTGTTAATATTCTGCAGAATGAAATACCCCATCGCTTCGGTTAAGAAGCTGATGGACGTTTTCGGGAGCAATATCTTGTATGGGTATGACATTAAATGTGCCTTCGAGAAGATCCTGCTGCGCAGCACACTTGGAGACAGTGCCAAGAGGCTCAACGTGCAAGGAGTTGTCCCCACTTTTCATGGACACGCCCATAATTGTCTCTGTCAGCTTCAGCACCACTCCAAGCACAAACTTGGTGCTGGGCTGGAAGATTTTGAAACGTGCGAACGAGTCTTCTCCGAGTCCAACGCGTTGGCTTCCGAAATACGCAATGCCACCGAGTTTCACCGACACCAAGCCCTCGACGAACACTTCCATTTTGCTGATACGGACAGGTATGCTGCATTATGTAAGTCCACCCTTTGTCCTCATCGAATGTTGAATGATCTAATCATAAATTTAGCTGACTTCATATTCAATAATTACGTCCAAGCCTTAACATCGATATCTACGACTACCACATTTCTTGCCAATTTTCACGCTTCAAATCCAACTCTCGATACTGACTTCGACGGCGACCTCGAAGACGAACATCTTTTCTTACAACGTCTTGCAACGAAGCAGGATGAATCCAGTGTTGAAATAGACTACGTAAAAGCACTAAACGAGTATGAAGAGGCGCAGTAAGCTCTCTTCGCTTCAGACATTCATCAGCTGACGAAAATTTTAAGGCTCGCATATGAACAGGCTCGCATACAGTTCGGTCAACTCGATTTACGTCCGAATTACTCTCCCAAGGATGCTGGCAATGTACGGCGGCGTCATACTCATGCTGCGACCAAACGTGATCAGAAGGTTGATGTTGTCGTTGATTACGAGCGGCAGATGGCCCTGGACACACGATGGGGTCCGGATCATCCTGAGCATGTGAAAGCCCAGTCGCGCATCACCAACCATCTTTATCACAAGGCTGTCGACGATGTCGAACGGCTTGTTGTCATGCGACTTCTCGAATTGACCAAGCTCCAGATGAGCGGTCTAGGTACGCGATCTAATACTGTTTTATTTATTTATTTATTTCTAATTGCTGTCCATAAGGATACAAACTTCGTACTCAGATATCAACCGCTCTCAAGAGTCGAGCCACTGCGATTCGAAATGCGCTAACTCGTTATAATAAGTACGCAAGCCAGCTGAACCCTCCTCGCCCCCCATTACAGTGGGAACAAATAGTCGACTACTCATTCTTAGCAGAATTTGACCTGCTCCGCAAAACAGGTACTGAGATCCAAACGAAGCGCTGGGCCAATCCCTCTTACCGACATGCTTCCACGCAACACCTTGCGCACCAGCGAGCTAAGGAAGAGATCCGCAGGCTGAATGTTGAGGTTGGGCGGTTGTGCACAAAGATTCGGGACGACGCATTGGATTATCCGCGAGCCATTGCGCAACTTGAGCTGGACAATCCACCGCTTGCAGCCCATTTACAGCGTCGGTGGCAATGGCTGCGGTCAGCTAACGGACAACACCTTTGGCGTATTGATCAGATTCTACGGCTCCCTGGATACAGCGGTCCCATGTCTCCTGGCACTCATGAAGGTCGGCAGTGTGAGGTTACATCTGCACTCGAAGGTGCACAACATGGGCTGGCAGATGAAGCAGACGAAGGCGAAGGAGATGAAGATGCATTAAGCCGGCAGCTGCAGGACGTTCATACTTACATGGAAGGACTCGATCATCATCGCGTTGACTTGGAACTTGCAGAGTAGTTGTACTTCTCTGCCATTAGACTACTTGCTGTATTTTGTCACTGTTGAATTTCATGAGTTTGCTGTTCATTCTCACTATGATACCAAGCGGCGGTGCATTCAAGGAATGTCATTTAATTTGTGGTCATTTGACCGTCATCAACGACTCCGAGCCCATGTTGTGTGTTTCAAGTTGTGATAGGAGAAATTTGAATACTGCTCTACTATTTAACGACGCTAGAATTTTAGATGGTGCAAAACATGGTATTCATTGTGCTATAATGTTTAACTGTGTGAGATACTCGATATAATTGTTATATTAAATGGTTGAAACGTTGAAGAGTTGAACGTTGAATTTGAATGCAATGAAATGTGGTTGCAGCAGTGTTCATTACGTCGCATTTCGAAGTACATAATTACTATTGAGTGAGCCTCACTTTCACCCACCCACCATGTCGAAGTCAAGTATTCCTCATTGGAAAGCCACTTTGCTGCATAGATCCCCTACTGTCAATGGCTTCGATGAATTCAAAGCTCTCATTCAGCGTCCTCAAGTTCTCAATGGTATTGCTGGATGTGAAGATCGGTGGGAATCAGCGCTGTTGTCTTTACTGACACATGGGCTCCACAACGATGGCAGCCATCTCGACCATGACAACGGCTTCTACCAATTGACTTCGGATCACTACCGCACTGGTGTCTCAAAGACTCAGCCAAGTCTAACACAGGAGAAGATTGGTAATTGGCATTCTCGAACTTTACACACCGAGCACATTTTGCATTGTATATTTGATCTGGTAAGTCCTTTCAATTTCTGAATCATCAAACACGCTCATAGCACATGTAGTGCACCGTTCTAGACAGGTTGACAGGTGGATCTACCATTGTATTGCATCACCCTGGTGCTATGTCTCCAAACATGAACATTGCGCCTGAAACGCTCAAAGCTAACGTATACATCAACCCTAAAGTCCTTGAAGAGCACCATGAGCTCCATGCAGTGGTTGCTCAGATCACCCAACTCTTTCTTTCCGACTATGCTACTCCGCTCGCAAATGCATTTGCAGACACCTGCACTCGGCACAAGTGGGGTAATTCAACGATGGCTCAGACCCCTACAAAGGGAAAGGCCCGAACAGAAGACCCCATCATGCCCCTCATTCCCCGCCCAATTGCGCCAACCTCTGCACACTTCATCTTTCCTGGTCGTCCTGCAGGCTCCCTGGAACGGCTGTTGAGTTCCAGTGATTATGTCTTGTCACACGCACCATCCTTCGATAACGATACTATCAAATGGAAGCCGCATCAAATTGGTTTGGTGCAAGGTCAAAGGGATGAAATTGGTTTGGTGCAAGGTCGAAGGGATGTGCCTGCTGCCAGGGTTGGAGGTGCGCGGGTTAGGGGTGTGCACAAGGTACTTTTACATTTGTATTCAACCAATATGGCCTAATTTCTCACCTAGGGTACTTCAACCGCTATGACACATACTGATGATGAGAGCTCAAAGTCATCACAGTTGTCACGCACCATCACTGTCTACTCGACTTCTAGTAGCGAGTCTGACTCCCAACGCCCTCATTCACATACAAGATACCCCCCGTAATGCCAATCTCTGCCCTCCCATTGAAGGGGATTTTTTCATCTACTACGTCGCCTACGCAGACCCCTCCTCGCTTTATCGCAGAGCCTCTCTATGCTGATGTGTCCGCAATCATCCCATTTGGGGATGAAACAGAGGCAGTGTTGGAGAACCTTGGTTACCCGGACAATTTTCACAACATTTGCATTTCGATCTGTCAGAACTACCTTGCGAAGCGATGGGTTACAGTATTGCAGCAGGACACTAACATCTCTTTGGACCATGCCGATACCATCGGACAAGCTATGTTGAAAGATCGTAATGTACAGCTTCCATAGTTTGGTTTGTATATTGCCACTCGTCATGTATCTTACATTTAAATGGCAGAATAACCGTTGTTTTCTCAGTTTTAGTTTTTGCACTTGCGCATCAGCCTTCCCTCAATGGCATTTCCAACAAGCCGCTCACACAACCCTCGCCGATTTATTGCTCGAACACGTGGTCCATACATCAAAGTATCGAAGGAAGTCCGCCAACAACTGACTGAACGGCGATGCACCAAACAACTTGACGAGGACCAGGAGATTCAAGCTGTCCTGAACTATATGAACTCAAAGGCTACCGATTTGGCTTGCAAATTCAAGCAGCCTCATCGCCGTTACCTCAAGCGTTTCACCCTTGGTTCTGTAGTTCACCACCGCAAGCGCAACAAAACCAGTGCATGGCATGCATTTATGCATTTCCAGGGCATCAGAACCAATGCCAGTAAGTCAATCTACCAACCATGTATATTCATTGCTAACGACTTATATTCTAGACAAAGACATGCATGAGAGGTCCAACATTGCAGATTTTGTCAAGGAAACTACTGAGTACCATCAGCTTACCGCTGAGCAAAAGACCAAGCTCATTTTGGACTTCGATGAAGTCAAAAAGGGTGCTCGAGATCGCCCGCCGAATATAACCGCTCGTTCTTGTGCTACTGAATGTGCTCGTAGCTTCCAGTACGTGAAAGAAGAGGTGGGTGATATCGATGTTTTTTAAGGTTCAGTGTTTATTGACCGTGAATTTTGGGGCCTAGTTTGAAGCTCTGAAACAACGTGTTGGCGTAGAAGCCATTGTCGTGATGGTTCAAGGCATTTCCAATTTTTCTATGGCACCAAAAGCCTTCTTCACAAGTTCGGCAGCAGAACAATTTGTTCGGTTGTACTTACGCAAGGACGTCGCCCAATTAGCGACAGATTTCGAGAGTACCATTCTAGCCAATGGCCTCGTTTTAAGTAAGTAATCATTCTCATTCATTTCAATTTATTTTTTTGACGTGAATCTAGACTCTGCCACTAATCATCGGGAGCGTGTCATGAATGCCAAGGCTGCTATCAGAACAGGTCTCCGCTTGTCGCTATGTAAGTTTTCCCTTCCACAATTTATACAGATGGCTGATATATTGCAGGCGAGGTCACAAACAATCCATCTGCCTCAATGGAGTTCACGAAGTACGAGAAGCTCGTTTCTACCTACTTCGTCAAGCTTGTGGGGTGGAACCACCCCCAATGGGCAAACCCTTCGGACTTAAAGGGTGGTATCAAGAGCCTTGAAAACGTGGTTGAGGCAATCAGACTTCGCCATTGCCGTTTTGTGGTGATTGACCAAGAAGAAGTTAAAGAGCGTGCACGGCGCATAAAAAATGGGGAGACATTAACTCCCGAGCTCGAGCCACCCTTACCGCTTGAACCACCTCCTTCTAATACAGTAGCTCCCCCTACTCATGCTCATACACCCCCCCATGCTACAACAGCTGATATATCTCCATTATCATACCCTGTCCCTGATAATAGTCAGCCTGATTTCACTACTCCAGATGACAATGCAGCCTCAGCGCCATCTTCTTTGGCGAACTTGCCTCACAATGTCCAACCAGCCCCGCTGCACAGCGATGACGACGCTGAGCCCGCCCGCAGCTCAATTACAGATGATATGGTGGACCCGGAGCTTCGTGCTCTTGATCAAGGTATGTAAATCATTATTTATATTTAATACAGTCATGCTGACGTGCCCTGGTTCATTAGCGCTCCACTCAGACACTCAAACTGCCCTGGAAACGAACCCATCACAGGCGCACACTATTACTCCCATGCTTACACCCCTCAATGATGAGGTCACTCCTGCATCGACCCTCGGGAAGAGAACTGCCGCTGATGTACCACTAACTGAAACACACCGTCCCAAACGCTCTCGAAAGCTCACAGAGAAAGCTCAGTTGGAGCTGGAGTCGAGGAATGAAACAGACCATCGACGGTCAAAAAAAAGGAATGCGCACACTGAGTCCAATAGGGAAGACTTGTAGTCTGTCGATAGTTGTTACTAGATACAAGAATATATGTCCTTCCTCACTGGGAGGAGGAATCATGGAGTCGGTGTCCGTTTAATTTAAAGTAAGGAGAGAAGTCGTCTGATAGTGGGGGTGGCAATGAATTGGGGCTGCATTGCTGGGTTTCAGAGGTCGATAATCGCTTGCGCACTGTCACAGGGAGTTCACAGTACAATCAATGGACGTATATTAGACAACAGAAATTAGAGAGATGGACTTACTCTTGAGGAGGGATGCGCGAAGTTTCTGTACGCAAAGTCCTGGTCTTTTTGCCGCCCACATGGACAGAGCATTTCCGTGATACACCGCCCACAGCATTGAGTGTCATGGGGGACACGCAGGAGGGAGGATAGGCAGCTTGGAGGTGAGGGTGCGTGGTGGAACGTTGAATATAGGATGATTCCCACGCACTCTGTTGATTTTTGGTTGATGTACCTGTATGCACAGAGTACGAACGTAGGAGCCTCGTAAAGTAACTATATGTAGTCCTGTAGTGAGAGATATATATGTAAAATAAAATAAAATAAAACTCACCTTACACGAGCTCGTCGTCAACGATGATGAGCGCGAGTGTGGCGGCATCGTGCGAAGTTGTGCGCTACTATATTACCCAAAAGGGTGATGACGCAAGCGGTGGGAAAAAGACTGTAGAGTAAAATACTCTAAGTACAAGGAAACTGCTGGTGCGCACCGCCGGTGCTCCATAGGAAGGTACAAAGGCTTTATTAAGTGGCCAGAACATTACGGTAAGGCCACTTTACTAACTAGGATATGTGGGAAGTATAGGTGACAGTATGTCATTCCAAAGTTCTAAGATATTAATGTGACTTGCATTGAAAAATGAGGTGCTTTGAGACGGAATTGTCGGTATGTATCTGGTGGCCCACACGTATCAGCACAGTATGCACGCTATCAGAGCTTGCAAGTCAGGCGGATGTGTCCCTGATCACTTGCAATGCTGTCCTTGACGCAAGCACATACAACATTCAATACTGCAGCACAGCACACAATTTGCTACATGAAGTCACACAGGTGTCAGATTCGTGTTGGCTGCTAGATACTAGATGGGTGATAAAAATGGACCACTCATCTCGACAATATAGTGTTTGGACAAATCATCTATCATTCAATGTTTATGCATGAGAGTGCCTTAATGCCGGTGCCGTCGCTGATTGTACTACTTGGATCTCACTTCACAATGCGTGACATTGTGGACAGAAATTTTTTAAAATTGTACAACATAAAGTTACACACAGTTCCCAGTTTAGTACTACTGACTAAGTTCCAACCCAATGAAGCTAGAGGCGACGTCGTTTGGCCAAAGTCATGGCAACTGACATCTGGTTTGCCTGCTGTGGGCGATAGTCGGAAACATATTTTAGCCCAAAAACTCCTCTAGAAAATGAAACCCCAAATGTGTCATGGAAGATGGCATAAGGACGCTAAGCCTACTCACTGATTCCACCAAAGTAAGAGATCATCGACTTCTTTCGCTGCTTCTGGTGTTGGAGGAAGCTCAAGATAGTTGACTATGTTGTCATAAAACTCTTGGTTGTTGAATTCGTCGTCAATGATGCGCCATGATCCGGAGCTCGACAATGCAAATCTTAGCTAAGCCCTCAAATCAGCAAAACATGCAGATACTGTGAGTTAAGTAGGTCTGTACCTGAACGGATACATAAGCTATGGCTCGAGGTTGGATAGATCACATATTGAGTAGTGTTGAAACGTCACGCCGAGTGTGACGCTCACCGCTGTTCCTTCTGGGTGCGGAACGAGCCACCAAGTCAACAGGTTGTTCCTCGTCTGTGGAACTCGGAGAGGTGAACACACGTTTAAATGCCTGTAGACTGGTTTCAGTATAGCCTCCATTATGCATATTAAGCTTACCTTTACGAGTAGCTCGCCTTTAAACAGATCCTTCGTAGGGTTCTGGGGGTCATAGCATCCATTCTTGTACAGGAATGAAGGCCAAGAGCAAGCGGTGATGCGAAAATCAGGATGGTAGTCTCGAATGGAGGCTCAAACACTTTGAAGGTATAAGTTAGCCCTGGTGCAGCTCATAAAATAGCCCTTATGTGGGATTGCTCCAGTCGTAATCAACAGGGCACATGAGTCTGCCTGTCACATCGTGGTAAAAACCCCGGCCAGATTTGTCTCGCTTGTGAATGGCAGGATTTGGTGCAGGAGTACCTTCCATTAGCCAATCGGCGACAGCACACTTAAGACCAGCAGAGTCATCTCCTCTGGCCCCATCAGAGCTTTCATTCAGCTGGACATAAGATACAGTGATGATTCGTCGGTGAACTATTTTGGGGAATCTCACCTTGCTGTATGCAAAAGCAAGAACTTCATGCTCAGCAGATGACCGTAGCAATTTACGAGCTGAGGGACACCATATCATAAGTTTCTTGAAGGAGCAATACCGCCTATTTTCGCTGGAACACGACCTGAGGGTTAACCAGTAAGATTTATGAAAATGCACTTACTCTGGATCATTTGAGTCCATTGTATCGGCATCAGATTCATTGGTAGCGCCCAGTCCAATGCACCTATCAAATTCTGCTGCCAGGTCTTCAATGCACTCGGTCAGGCACACAAGCCTTCGAATTGGTCGACCATAGTATACATCCGATTCGCTGCTTTGATTACATTATCAACTTGCTGTACCGCATTTTCAAACGCTAGGCATACCATTTCTTCCCAGGGAGCCCACGGACTCGGAGGTCTGCATTTTCTTCCTCAAGTGCAGCTATTCGTCTTTTGAGAGCGACTAAAGGATGAATATCATTGTTGTCTGATTGAGATGGAGATGGGGATAACGATGCCATTGCTTGTGGATGGGGATGTCAAGTGGGAACTTGGAAGTGGGAATGACAGTCAATTTAGCTGAGGAAACGTAGGGGAAATGAATCACAGACCTCAAAACAGCTAATATCTTGGGGATCCTTGGCATGGTACCAATAATCCCCACACAACGTCATGTACTAGGTGTGTTCGCAAAGATCCAGCACCCTCCGAATATCAGCCCTGTACATGGACAGTGTGCTGTGACGTATTGAACGGGTGATATGATTGAATTGATTGATTATCAGTTACTAGTTTGCTCCAGGGTGATTCTGTCAATCAACACAATTTTGATCGAGATGAACCTGAAGCCTAATCAAGTTAATATCGACGGTGATTACATAAAACATTGCGGTCAACTTGAAAGGTGGAGCAAGAAAAAAACAATTACTTGAATAAAATGGAGAGACGGGGACTCTAAACCAAATCAGAAGTGGAGACATGAAACCGAAGGATAATTACCTGGAGAACTCTAAACCAAACTTACACCCTGATCTTTGTTTGGTATTATGTGCTAGCAGGCAAACCGGAACTGAAAGCTTTTACAATGAGTGTCAAAACGTCATTGAATTCAATGAAGACCATTTGAACGAATAAATGATACCCCTGCTATAGGCCTGCGTATAGCCCCCAAAACACGAACTCCATGTCATCTATACTTACCAACTTGGAGCTTGAGACTGACCCCCAGGTCTCTTATCCTTCCATCAATGATTTTCTGGCCAAACTTGATAAGGCAGAGCCACGACGCGGGTGGATTAAAAAGTTTCTCCATCCACTGACTTCACTGGGAGTCAGGACGGTGGACGATATGGAAATTATTTCACCTGAATGCCTAACCGTTTTTCACCGCCTCTGCCCCCTTGTGGTCATGGACTTCTTCGTCTATGTCATCAGTTACCTTGATGAAGCCAGCCATTCATATCAGAGGGCTAGCTCTGGGCCATAATGTGGAAAGCTGCTAGAAATAGTAGGTGAGAATGCAGCGTTGTTCGATGCCCGTCTAGTAGAAAGCAAACCTTCGTTACCAGCAGCCCTACTATTCGCCATAGTACATCTACATGCTGGAGTAGACGTCTTTGAGAGACAGGAGAGCGCAATTCTTCCATCATCCATATAAGTCCCCCAGATCCTTGACACAATTCACAGGGCGTACTGTTTACTGTATAAGGTGTAGTATAGTAATATGTATATCAAGAAACCTCGACAGTACTCACAATTCTTCGGTCATCATAGTACATATTTGCAGTCCCCCTGATCCTGGACGTGATTCACAGTTTGTACTAGGTGTAGTTTAGCATTGTTTATATCAAGAAGTGTCAAGTTGTAATACTACATACAATTAATGATATCAGACTCGGAGCACAATGAACTCAAGTCCAGGAGATGGCAGATGCTCTCGCTCGAACAGGCGTTGGCACGATGCGGTTGTCATGAGGAGACCCTGGCTTGTTGGTAGCATTGTAGTGGATACCTTGCACGCGACGCCTCTGCCTTCCACCCTCAACAATCTCTTCCTCATCTTCATATCCCCGAGCACCAGTCATGCCTTCAACTGTGACACGCAGGCACAGCACCAAGCCACCGTGTTCTACGCAGTTATGAAATGTGTTCTCCTAAGTGTGATGACTGATGTCGCGTATACAGGCAATGCTTATGTCAGAACATACGGAGGATAGACAGCTTTTGCTGTTCTTGAGCAGGGACAACGCCATGTTTCGTCAGTGGGGAGGTGAGAGCGAGGACTGTGGTGAGGTAAGCAAGCGACAGGGCAGACGCAAGCACAAGCCAAGGTAAGTGTGAATGACCTGACAATCGATAGGTGAGTGAGTGAGGAGCACGAGGAACTAGGCACTCACAAATGGATTCAGCTTTGCATATCCAAACACTAAAAGCATCTGGAAGCTGACACCAAGTACGAGGGCATCAGCATATCCTGGCACACCCCGGCTATTTCGAGCACAGTCAGTTCTTACTGGGGTTGACCATTGATTTGGTGGCGGAATTGTAAACCCAATATTGGTATTTTACTAGCTAGTCCTCTACAATGACAGATACTGATAAATCAATCGGGATATCGAGTTGCCTGTGTAGTGACATCATTGTGACCCATCCTAACCCGCAGCACATTACAAGACCTCAGGATCAGGCCATAAGTAAGGCTTCTCAGGGACATGACACCCAGCTTGAACTGAATCATCAAACCAATGTGGTGTGAGGACAGACATGTGGGTATGTGGCGCAAAATGCATTGCAGTTTGATACTACAGCAAGGGATAACACAATTTGTCCCATTGGTATTAGACCCATGAATGAAGCAAAGAGAGCAAGTACCTTAACACTCTGTTTATGCAATGCAAAGAGATGGGTTACATCGCGGGTAAGAGCGGTTCGCCACTGCCCTCCTAATGAGGTGATGCTGGCTGAGAGAACTTCGAGGTCCCATCGGGAGAGCTTGTAATCAATATTAATGTCATACGCTACAATGAATAACAGTTCTCACTCACATCAGTGGCGCACGCGACAATGCCTGAAAAAATCATTGTTGGGTCAGGTGAATAGTATCGCTCACTAACACGCTGACTATCAACACCTTCATACCAGTGAAAGGCGGAGGATGCTTACAGTTGACGTTTTCCAAGGACTACACTCCGCTGTACCCACATTCCCGACACCACATGCAAAGATCCCTGGTGTTCACTCTGAGTGTGTGATGCAGCAAGCGCAATAAGATGGGTATGTGGTGGTGTGCTTGTTGCACCATGGAGATCCAGCAAGCCTGAAAGCCCCCTACGCCATTCCACTTGTATTGAAGATGAAAGAACATAGTGTACACCACTGAATAGGGCCATATCACTAAAGGCTCGTGGTATAGGGAGTCAACGTGAGAGGAGGCGTGACATGATATGTCAATAGCACGTCCTTACATTTGGCCAGTTTCTTTCGCCCGATTTTGATGGGAAACTTGGCTTGGATATTCGACATTGATGTGTCTGGCATGTTCAATGACCTAAGCGGTTATGTTAGTGTGGTATGTGATTCCAAGAGGAGGTAGGCATTGGTGGCCTTAACAAATTCTAACTCATACTTGGCGTGAACGTTCAAGTTGCACCTATGACTTGAATAAGGTTCTTCAGGCTCACGCGCAATTAGCTGCAACTAACGTTAGATTCCATTTGGATCCATTGACAACAATATTATCGATATGTGCATGCGGAACACTACTGATTACGCACCTGTCCACGTTGGTTCCGAAGCTTCAAAGATTCCAGATAGAAATGCCGTCTGTTTGAGTTATAACTTAGTAAGGCCCATCAGCATGAGAATGTTTGGAACTTGCAACTTCCTGCATTTGCATCGTACAGTTCAAAAAATGCCAGGGGTTCGGAGTTTCAAATTGCTGGTTTGAGTGAGAGCGGGCCCGGGCGTTAGCTGTGTTGAAATGGCTCGAATCTAACAATGCCGGCCCTTGAATCCTGCTCTTGGAGAGTAAGTGTCTTTGTTCCTGATCTAGTTTGCACTGATCTGATCCTGCTTTGGTGACATTGATGGCAACTTTGTTATTAGTGGGAGTGAAGGTATACCAATGTTCATAGCCTCCCACTAGTTCATACTCACAAGGCATTTTCAGATCGCAACGTCTATGCCTAGCATTGCATCATGGGTGCACTTCTAGAGGTACTGGAAGGTCATGGCCTTCGAAGCATGAATTCCATAGCCTGGAATTCCTGGAACAAGCAATTGATGTTTGCATTGTGTTTGGATGATAACATCACGATGATACATGTGAGAATGACCATGACAATAAACAGGATTTTAAAAATGAAAAAAATGACAGTAGCTAAGTGTCGGCATGTGGAGCGACACCACCCTGAATAAAAATTTGACGGTACTTTTCAGTGGTATTGAAAATGAGACAAAGTTCGCAGAATGTTCCCAGTTCTGAAAGGCAAAATCACGGCACAAGCCATACCTCATGGAGATTTGCCCCTGTAAGGTCTGGGGAATACAATTCAAATACATCTGCTTTCAAGAAAGGAAGCCATGAAGATGTCATTCTCGTTCTCGGATTCCCACTTTTCAGACTTTGTTGACGCATGCATAGCTGAGGCGCACTCTGGCAGCACTCCATCAAGTCATGGCTTGGAGAACTGCAACAGGGGAGGAGGATACGGGCAAGGTGCCCACATGGGTTCATAACTATACCCTAGTGCTGCTCTTTTGCATGGTCGTACGCAGCGTATATGTATTTTGTCGTAATCACATCTCGATGAAACCGCTATTGTTAACTCATGCGATATACCTTAGATCACCGCGTTTTTCATGTGGTCTTAGATGACTAATGACGTCCTACTACGTTTGAACTTACCAGGGTCGTGCTTGTGCCGCCAATTATGATAGCGATCTCAGTATTCAAGAACCAGAACAGGCGTGTAAGGAAACTACAAATGCGGAACCAACTGGCTCCATGCTACTGTATCGTATACGCCAGGAGGTAGTGACTGTAAGTTGAGCATGAGCACAAGCAGTGTAAGTTATGTAACACGTGCAGAAACATAAATGAAACAGCTAATGAGTCCAACACATATCACGAACACTTTGTGGAATCCGTCCATACGTTTTTTCTCCTTGAGCCATGAGAAGTACTCAAAGTCAAGAAGAATACATACCGGTGTGCATACTATCCCAAGGGAAGCCGCACGCCATAATATCTGCTCTGTATGCTTCTGAAACAAGTAATTCCAGCCTAGACAATGTACCCCCCAAACACAATCCCACCGAGACATCCAATGGGAACTCTAAGATAGTCACCGTAGCCACCTATGGATGGAACATGCCAGGAACGGGCAGGGAGGGGAGCGATTTCCTCGGTGCCCATAAGTCTGATAAAGGGATGCATGACATAGGTAAACAGGGAAGTCTGGCCTGCATTGGAGCCATCTAGATGTGCCTTGCTAGAAGGCGAATCAGTGCCATCTCAGGCCATAACATCGACGACATACTCGTAGGTCAAGCGTAAGTCGCGTGGCAGCGCTGATCTCAAATGAACAGTATAAGGACGGCCGACATCCTTAGGCTTCTTCCACCACAAGAAATAGGCAATACACGTCATAACAGTTACAGCCAGAGTGTCGATTTCAAGTAGGGTTATCTGAAGGTTCTGAACATAACGGGCGGCAAGTTGGAGAACGAACCACAACAGCTGAAAAACGGCGACGCCTTTGGATAGTACATCACCCTTACTTCGGTCTTCTATGTCCGCCCCTGCGATGATAGGCATCTCCACGGATCCCTCACGAATAAGGCGCAAAAGTTCGTCAGAAGTAAGAGTGGCTCGCGGCTCGCCATCGATGTGTAGCATGAATCCACCCATCCATACGAAGAACCCGTGCGTCACTGTCCATCCTGTGCATCCATCGGTGTATGTTAGTCCTATGTGACCGGAGAGTCTGAGCATGTAACTGACCTGCACTTGGTCTTGACCCTGGAATGTGAATGCCACCAAGCAACGCAGCTGCCAGCGTGCTCCCCCATATAGCTCGACGGTCGCGGCGAGTCCTGACAAGTTTTCGGTTAAACTCAGTATTGAAGTCCTTCGCAGCTCGAAGAGCACTTAGAAGCTGCTGTGCAGCCCATGTGATCATGAGTTCTGGGGCGAGCAATGCCACAACCATGATGCAGAGACGCCAGAAGGTAACGGCAAATTTCCCATTATCCATACTGGGAATGTTCGGATGAACTGCAGTCCACGTGCATGCGAATAAGGTCACAGCACAACTCCAGAGGATGTCCGTCAAGGTTCTGGTGTCACAGCTGGGTGGAGAGCCGTTGGAATCGAG
Source organism: Suillus lakei (assembly GCA_016628065.1). Taxonomy (NCBI): domain Eukaryota; kingdom Fungi; phylum Basidiomycota; class Agaricomycetes; order Boletales; family Suillaceae; genus Suillus; species Suillus lakei. The sequence goes on along the minus strand of JABBWA010000217.1, from coordinate 35,040 downwards.
TGTATGGATACAGGTGCAATTGAGACTCAGGAGCGAAGCATAAACAGATTGAATGTATAACAGGACGACACAGAGTAGAAGGGACATTGTGAAGTTGAAGGCACACATCTGGTTATCTGGCTCTCTTTAAAGGGGCATGGCCGCGTGTATCAATACATGCATGTCATTGCATGATATGCCAGGTTTAACGGCTAGTCCCGAGCGCTCATGTCAGGGGGCTACCATAATCACCAATGGCGCATAGGAAGGGCTGACATTTAGCGCTCATGTATTGAGGGTTCCATAATTACCGATGACGCAGAGAGGGTGTGTGATGTTGTGATACATGCACGTGCATCAGTGTGGGAGTAGCGAGACGTGAAACATGCAACTGATTGAATTAGCCACTACTTACTATTGGATCGTATTCTCATCGTAATTGACTGCGTTCCCCTAGGGGCCCGCGCATGTTCTAGCTCCTGAAGGAAGAGCAATTTATGAAAGTGGTGAAGGTCACCAGCCGGGAGGATGTCATATTGTGCTGTCACTAGCGCATGTGAATAGTATGATCGGGACTGGGTGGTGACTAGGCTTTGTATGTAGACGGGCGTAAGTATTTGAATAGATCTGACAGGAAGAGTGGAGTTACCATATGGGAGACCTGGAAGTAATTGAAAAGCTCGCCTGCTTCATTGACCGTCCATCTAACGGTGCAGCTCAGCAGTACTCTAGGAGGCCAACATGTATCCTCACCTAGGGAGACCTCAGACGAAGGGAAACTAACGTTTCTTCTACTCATATGCTACGTAAGCCAGTCGTGCTCTAAGCTCGGTCAACTCAGAGTCCTTGAGACGTACCGGAGTCCAGTTGTTCCTCCACTCGCTCTCGATCATCTCCAAGATTTGATTTACTGAGCATACCTCGCGGGGCCTACTCTGTTCTCGTTCCGACCTAGCCTGCATCATTGTTCTTCAAAAGCATCTGATTGTATCCTGTTGGGGTGTATACCTTATATAGGACACGGCCACATCAAGCTGTTGATAATGGCAGCGGACCTCGCGATATACGCTCTCCAGGGCGGTGAGGATCGTGACTTATCGTCGAAGTCTGGGGGAGCAGGTATGTCATGGCGCTTTCAGATCTTAGAACCAAGATCAAGATTCACGATGCGTATAGATGCAGGCGCAAGATCACTGTTTTGTATCGCGAACTGTGCCCGGAAGAGATCGCAGCCACCTGAGCTGAACCTCCTGAATGAACAACTCTCCTCGGCGTACCTTTGGCGGAACAGAAAGGAGGACTACAACATTCCCGCAGGAACTCACACTGTCAAGAGATTTGAGCTGGGTCTGATCGTGGCAAGCTACCGACATACGCATCGTACTGCCAAGGTCCCAGCGCAACACCACTAAAATTGACGGTTAGAAGTGGTCAGATGTGATGACTGAGAGGCACATGAGTACATAGAGCAAATGGAACTGAGCCACGCCTATAGCCCCAAGGCTCACATATCATAAGGCGCCCGACTGGTCACAGGGATTAGGACGCGAGACATGCGGCACGAAGACGCTTGAAGAGGAGCCAAAGATTCCATGGACGGAGGGTCCTCCAGAACAGCAAAGTTTCCACCTTGGTCAGATACCAGTGAATGAAGCCATACTTTCGAAGCACTGCATGGTAGAAACAGGGCACTGGAACGAGGTTCTGTTATTCAAAGGATAAGAGAAGACTCACAACCCGATCAGGGCGCATGTAGCACGAGGGCTTTGCTCATGGCTTGACCCAGACCAACGGGCTCTTCATGAAGAAGATAGCTGACTGCTGCCGCTCTGCAGCGTGCTCTGACGCTGGACCTGCTAGCACACTGATATATAGCAGCCGCATCCGCAGGTACTGCCGACGGGCGTACGACTGACCGCCAGCACACGAGGTGGTCGTGTATGGTCTGGTCCATTCGATTGCTGCGGGGACTAAGAACATTACCTCGAAGAGACCCACTGATCATTTGCTTTTCCAGACAAAACTCCGATATGAATTGTGTGAGAAGTGCGTAGAGATTCAGCGCTCGGGGAGTACGCATGTATATCCTGATTCATATTGAGATGTGATCGGACCCTGCCTCCGGCAGGCACTGGTGGAGGTGTAACAAGTGGAGAAACAGGTCAGCAAAGAGGCTCTGCAATGTGCATCTTTGGCGCCCCTGAAGCTGAGTACATGAACTTGAAGGGAAAGAAGAGCGGCGTTTACGCTGACTCGTAGTAGAAGCCGTGTCACATTTAGCATCTAAATGAGGATGTCTTTGTGTATACTAAATCACCATATTAATTTTCTTTGCGGTGTACACTGAAGGAGCTCAGGTCCAGGCGTTAAAATACGACAGAAGTTGCTGTGTGTTTGCTGAGTGGGCTGGTTGGATGAAAGTTTCAAGTTATTCACACCACCGGCAATGTCCGGAAGAGCTGCTTACACATCATTGGTTCCTAACCTGCCTTCACGCTGGATCGACGCGTCTTTGGCTCTCCTTATACGGCTCACTGCACAACGACGTTCTCGAATTATTATCTCCTCGATTTGCAGAATTTCTATTCGGTCAACTTGTAATCTTCTGCGGCTCGCTTCTGACGCGATTGTCGGTTGATTGTCGAACATACGGCGTCCTGTGGGAGGGCATCCTTTGATGTTTGAATTTGACTTTTTTTTTTTGAAGCACCGGCCCCAGCGCGGGCATACTCCTCAGCATTCCAGTCATTAAAATGAGTGGCTTACAAAATCTTCATCGGGAGGGCTATTACGCGGGGACGACACAGCCAATTTCTCACCACGGCCACTCTCGTCCATGTTCACATTGGATCAACATGTCGGATGAGCATGACTAGTGTGCTTCAATCTATGTAAAATGCGACCATATTAATATTGCCGACGACCGTATTGCCAAGCGCATTTGTCCTTGGTGGTGTGTATGCCTCCTTCATATCTTCCCTACCTGCGAGCCGACGTGGCTGTTGGGGCGCGCTGACCGACTTTGCTAAATGCAAGTATATTAGTATGATGCTCACATGCATTCATAAACTACTACAGGACTGCTGTTTTCCATCTATCATTCCATGATGACATGCACTGCCGCAGCCACATATCGACGGAACCCTTCGCTGCTCACTCATATTCGTGTGGCAGTCTTTCGTTGGATCACCGAGTGCTGGTTGTGTGGTGTGTAAGCGGAACGGCAACCTGCTATTTGGTTCGAACTTGCCCGCGTCATACTCGCACATCCGATTTTAATAGTGCTCCAAGAAGAACATGCAAATTATCATACTCTTTTACGGCGATGCAATAAAACTACAAATGCGGAATATACTCGGTCCAAGATACTGTATCGTATACGCCAGGAGGCAGCGATCGTAAGCTCAGTATCGTAAGGACAATTAGTGTAACTCGTGCAATAAAATATACAATGAAGGTGAGCATCCCAAAGCCAAACATTGACTTTTTACGATCTAGATTGTCGTCGCCCACCCACAAACCATACCCAACAACAATAAGAAAGATTACTGGCATACATGTCATTCCAATGGCAAACGAATGCCATGCTGTCTGCTCTTGAAACAAGTAATTCCAGCCCAGATAATGTATCCCTCCAAATACCATGCCACTGAAACATCCAATGAGAAGTGTGATCACAAGATGTGACTCACCATAGCCACCTAGAGATGGAACACGACGAGAACGCACAGCCCAGGGGGAAATGAGGACACCATTGCCCAAAAGAGTCAAAACAGGATGCACGATATCCCAACGTGGATGTGGCTTGCTAGAATGCAGGCTAAACAGAGCGATCTCAGGTAGGAATATTAATAACATACTCATATGTTAAGTCACCGGGTGATGTGGCACTCTTCCAATGAACAGCATATGGAAGTCCTACATCCTTCGGCTTCTTCCACCACAAGACATAGCAAATGCAGGTCAGAGCAGCTATAGATAAGGTGTCGATTTCAAGGAGTGTCATTGGAAGCTTCTGGACATAACGGGCGATGAGCTGGGTGACGAACCACACCAGCTGAAGAATGGCAACGCCTTTGGATAGTCCATCGTCCTTACTTCGGTCTTCTATCTCTGCCTCGGTGATGACAGGCATATCAACCAAACCCGCACAAACAAACCGCAGGAGTTCATCAGGTGTAAGAGTGGCCCGCGGCTCACCATTGACGTAGAGCATGAATCCACCCGTCCACGCGAAGAACCCATGGGTCAGTGTCCATTCTGTGAAAGAATCGATTAAACGTCGACTTCAATACCGCTGACAAGTCCGAACATGTGACCAACCTGTAACTTCCTTTGCAGCTTTACGAGCACTAAAAAACTGCCGCGTAGCCCAAGTGATCATAAGTTCTGGGGCGATGATTGCTGGGACCATGAGTAACATGCGACGAGTAAGTTTAGCAACTTTCCCCTCGTTCATACCCGGAATGTTCGGATGGATTGCCGTCCATGTGCATGCGAATATAGTCAAGCAACAGCTCCAGATGATGTTCCACAAGGATCTGGTGTAACTGTAAGATGGAGTGTTGCTAACATCGAATGTGGGGATGCTGGTGCTGTTGAAGCTCGGCAGTGAGCCGCAGACAAACGAGGCGCACAACAGGATAGATGCTAATGGTAGGAGGGTCATTGTGAAGTTGAGAGCACAAGTCTGTTCATTATGCTCTCTTTAAGGGCGTAGCCGTGTGTATCAATACATTGGCTGAAACACCACGTTTCAGCGCTGGCGCTATACCATGGGCGTCAATGGCACAGGGAATTTAGTTATGATGCTGTCATGTGTCATTTGTGGAAGTATCACAGTGCAAAGTCCGCTTGGATCGTATCATCACACTTCACTGGATCCGACTGAGAGTGATGATGGTGGAGGAGAGAAGCGACAGCGTGAGTGCGAGACACTAGTACTGTGTGTAGTACTTATAAGTATGTGGCGCTCAGCCGCTAGACATCACACACGCACCCGCACTGCACAATAAAGCTCAAGGCTGGTACTACGAGCGCAGTCACGATCATCACCGCAAACGCAGCCACGGACGTGACTAGAGTCAAGCTCAAATATGGCAAGGTACAAGTTAAGGCCCGAAGATGTGCCCTAGTCCCAAATAAAAGGCCGGCGAGTCCAATGTCCTTTCTCTACGAGCAATACAACATCTGACCTTTCGCACCAGGACATGGGATGGCCCAGAAAGACGGGTACGAGCTGGAGGTACGGGTATAAGACGTGAGCCAGAAATTAGTGAGCATGTATGTACATCCTAATCCACATTCTGGAAGATGATCTATGCATACTGCCTGCCGTCGGTGGACACCACAGGCGTAGCATATAATTAACACAGATAACCATCGTGAGGATCTGGGCGGCACAGCGCTGTCACGCTCTCAGGCTGAAGCTGAGAGCATCAATGGCAAGGGAAATCATTAATGATCGTACGAGGGCTTGACGTTGGGTAGAGGACGTCACGATTTATCATCCAAGTGAGAAGTTTCTTGTGTCTGCCAAACCGCCATTTCTTTCATGGCAGTCTAGTATACACAACTTGAGGACCTCGATGGTAAAATACGGTTGAAGTCGCTTGGTCAGAATAACTACCGGCAACGGCCGAAAGACCTGCTTACACAGCAAGTTGTTCACTTCTCCTACCGCTGGATCTTAATAGAACAACTGTCTATATGTAAAGGAGACTAGCTTGTTCCACTGGACTGTCGACGTGATTGATTGACTTCTAGCCTGCTTTCGCTCACGTTCATGCTGGATCGACGCGTCTCTGAATTCCTTACACGGGTCGGTACATATGGTTCTGAGTATATCGATTGTCTGTGGATTGTCTTCTTGATTTGCACTTGGAATGTTATTTATTTTGCAGGCTTGAATTATCTGCGGCTTTGCCGCTGATTCCGATACTCAGAGCATCAAACCACTACTTCAACGACACGCTATCTCCCCGACCATTGATACATGTGCTCAGTCCGGCAGAACCAACCATGTCTCGTCATTTACGGCATGCTACGATGCCTGCATCTAATCCCTGAACAACCTTGAACCTCGGCCCTGGTCTACTCTCCCGCACGTGGCATGACTACACTGAAGCCTCATAGCGCTTCAAGTTCCTGGAACCCACCCTTCGCCGGGCGCGGTCTACAGATAGAGCGATGTTCCAAACAGCCCATCTGCAGTGTCGACGCTCACCCTTGGGTCTACAAATGCGAGGGAGGCCACCTAATAGTGACGTGTGTCTAGGCACGGAAGGAAGGAGTGGTGGGAGACGCCTAGAGCGACCATGAATGGTACATATATATTTAATTCCTTTCACTTGTATTAAACGTCACGAACATGTCCGAAAGATATAGTTATTTCCACAGATGTCGTATCTGAAGATATGAAGCATATGTCGATGAAGTGTAAGATCTCAATACTCCCCTCTCCAGAGTGAGTCGTTCACACTTCCCCACTCGCCAGATCGGGAGTGCTGCTTTGCGGAGATGACCCAGCTAACTTCTAACGAGCGACCATTGTTGCCTTCGCGTATTTGAACACTGCATCAACATGTCGCCAAATGAGCATGCCCGGGGACTGGTAATCTTCATTTTATGCGAAATGACACCTCGTTGATATCATCAATGACCGACTTGCAATTGCATTCGTTCTTGGTTGAAAATATGACTAAGCTTACTGACGTTTTCTCTGCTGCGCGTGAGCTTCGAGTTCCTTTTTCGGCCGCCATTTCGCCGCGTGCAAGTACATTGTTATGGTGCTCATATTTTTCCATAAACTATACCAGTGCTACTCCTTTGCATGTATAAATCCTGGATTGCGTGCGTGCGTATCTATAAAGTTACATACCGTTCATTGTCAACTGATACTCACATAACAGCCTTTCATTAGTTCATCAAACATTGCCCGCGTGGTATGTAAGTAGAATGACAGTGCTATGTTTGAACTTATCCGTGCTTGCACCTCCAACTCTGACAGTGATCCCAGAAGAACCAGTACTATGTTACAACGAAGTAATGAAACTACAAATGTGGAATAAACTCGGTCCAAGCCACTGTATCGTGTACGCCAAGAGGCAGTGATTGTAAGCTCATTATCATGAGCACAATTAGCGTAACGCGTGCAACAATATAGATGAAAGAGGTGATGATTGCAGAAAGTATCATTATAGCAGCGTGAAGACCACTAATATCGGTGGCGCCTACCCACAAGACTAACCCAACATTAAGAAAAAGAAGTACTGGCGCACATGCTATGCCAAGGGAAGCCGCACGCCATAACATATGTTCTGTGTGTCCCTGAAACAAGTAATTCCACCCAAGACAATGTATCGCTCCAAATACCATCCCATTGAAACATCCAATGAGAAGTACGATCTCAGCATGATACTGACCATAGCCACCTAGAGATGGAACACGACGAGAATGGGCGGCACGGGGGGAAACAAATACCTCCATGCCCATAAGACTGATAAAGGGATAGATGAGACTGTTAAGACAGCCTAACCCAACACGATCAAGATCTGGCTCCCTAGAATGCAGGCAAATCAAAGCTGGTTCAGGCTAAAATATAGACGACATACTCATAGGTCAATTGGCCAAGCTGATCTGCTGTTCCCTTCCAATGAACAGTATAAGGACATTCTACATCCTTAGGCTTCTTCCACCACAAGCCATATGCAACGCAGGTCAGAGCAGCTACAGCCAGAGTGTCGATTTCGAGTAATGTGATGGGAAGGTTCTGGGCGTAACGGGCGATGAGCTGGACGAAGAACCATGCCAGCTGAAGAAGGGAGATGCCTTTGGATAGTCCATCACCCTTACTTCGATCTTTTATCTCTGCTTGCGAGATGACAGGCATGTCCACGAATTCCTCACGAACAAATTGCAGAAGTTTATCTGGATCAAGAGTGCCTCTCGGCTCGTCTTTGATGTAGAGCATAAACCCACCCATCCACGCGAAGAATCCGTGTGTCACTGTCCATCCTGTGAAGACAAAAGTTGCATGTTAGTTCCTGCCTGATAGAAGAGTCCCGGAATTAACTGACTTCTAAACTTTGCGGGTTTGGGAGTGCTCGGTCTTTCGTTTCCTTCTGCCACGTCACTAAGCAATGGCACGTCCCCATGTCTGCCGCGGGCCCGGCCAAGTGGTGCCCCAAATGCATCATTGAACTCCTTTGTAGCCGCGCGAGCGCTGAAAAACTGCCGTGTGGCCCAGGAAATGATGAGTTCTGGGGCGATCAAGGCTGCGACCGTGAGGAATAAACGACGAAAGGTAATAGCCACTCTGCCCTCATCCATACCCGGAATGTTCGTATGGATTGCGGTCCATGTGCACGCAAACAGCGTCGAGACACAGGTCAAGAGAATGTCCCACAAGGTTCTGGTGTTGCAGGATGGACATTCACTGGCATAGAGAGTATGGGTATTGGTATCATTGAGACTAGACACTGAAGCACAGACAAACGGAACACAAAAGAGAAAAGCGCCGAGTAGGAGGGTCATGGTGAAGTTGAGGGCATGGTCTGTTCGTCTTGTGTCTTTAAGGGCGTGGCCGCATGCATCAACGTTTGCATGAAGCGGCCACGCAACCGGAAACGCTTGCCTCGAGGCCAACATGATCACGAATGGTACAGGGATTCCGGAGTGGTGATGTCGTTATACATGCACGTACAATGCGGAAGCCTGACAGTGAGACGCGCGATACGCAACTCATTTGGACTGTGATCGTACCCTCATTGTGTACTAGTAGAGGTCGACCGGTCAGTGCTTCAGCGCTAGAGCTCTCCTGGGTCCGCACGTGCTTTAGCACCTGGAGGAAGAACTATACTCGAAAGTGGTGAAAGCATGGGTTAGGTGAGGTAATTGAAGGGCCGCGCTGGTCATTGCTTTCCCAGAAGTCACAATATGAAATTATAACAGGATGTTCATGTGCCTCGATTAATTGAGTATTGCAAGCACAACACACGGCGAAATTGATCGGCAAAGCTCGCGTTACATACAGATCAATGCTGTCCTTCACTACTAATATTGGGAAGGCCAGGTACAACTCTTTGTCGTCTACTCTCGTTCTGGAGGTTATCGACTGAAACTCGCCCGACGCCCACTGGTGATCCAATGACTGGCTACCAATGGCTACCATCTTCCCTCATCTAGCCAGGCCCGAACACCTCTGCCTTAGGCGGATCGACCAAGGTTCTATGTACTAGGAGTCTGGAATCCTAGCCACCCTCTCTTTCCCGATACAGCGGTGGGAAGGAGCCTGGGTCTATATTGAAGCTATGCTTACGGTGTTATTTGTCCCTTGGTCACCTATAACAGTGATTGCACCAGTACTTGTTTGCACTCTTCCAGGCGTCACTAATAAACACACTGAAGGCCGGACCAGTGACTACAATTGTCATGCAGCTCCGAGCGCAGAGGTACCTACCATGCCTACCAGCATATTGAAGAATGGAAAGTTCGTCTGTCCGGTCTTCCACTTGCGACAGCCGTCTGCCCTGCCCTGATGGACCATACCCGGATGGACCTCTTATGGTCACAGAAAACGATGTGGAACGCCCTCATCTCGATGGCGTGCGGAAGAATCGACTCGACGTATTCACCTAGCCTCCACTGCTTGCTCTTTTCCTATCCGCCTTCAACTCATTCAAACGCTGCCTTGTCGTGCCCACACTATACCTACGCTTCACGATGCCGTCGATGACTCGTAGTTTGCTGTCCAATATCTCCTCCCTTGTTTCTTCTTGTCGATCCAATAAAATTATGTTCAACTACGAGACGATAATACCATGCTGTGATTGCCTCTTGAATGATTTGTCTATTCGAAGTCTACCGCGGTCTCCCCAGACTTCTAATTCCTAAGGCAGTGCTGTTCCGACGAGCATCGACAGTGTTGTCAGTTGTCATGCCCGTTCATTTCAGCAAATATTGAAGCATATCGAACCAGTTCTCGAATTCGCAGTCGAGTCACTTGAAAGTAAGAATGAACAGTTATCACTTGATGAGTGCAAGTCTACATAGTACAGAACAGAACACGATGTGATGAGATTCGAAAAATGGGTGTTGAAATTCGACACAATCTGCAGCACTCAGCAGTTGAAGCTGGAGTGCCAAGTATACTACGTAATATGGGGAGGAGCATCGAAAACAAAGAAACTGCACAGTCTGCACAGCTCAGCAGCTGAAGCTGGGGTGCTTGGTATCGTATACAACACGAGCGCATAGCATGGAAAGAGCATTGAAAGGTAGAAAACTTCACTCGAGCATCATCTACTTCTGTACTACCGAGTTCTTTGCTGGAGACTGCAGGTAAACTTCGAGTTCCGTGTGTTCAAAATGAGGTGACGGACGTACACAGGCGATTGTCAAGGATGAATGAGAGAATTCTCTTCCCCAGTTCCTCCTTGTAGCCTTGACGAGAAATCTCTTTCGCGACTTTCTCCACAGTGACAGCCATAGGAGATTTCAAATAATAGTCCACAGCAGACTTGACGTGCTCCAGGTCATAGTCCTCCTTCAATTTGTCGTTCGGGAGAAAGGTGGAGTATTCGAGGACGATAATGGTAGCTGCTTCCTGTTAATAAAACTGCAACTGGTGATGGGGTGAGAAACTAACCAATCCCAGTCTGAATGATTCTGTTCGCGGCAGTGAACAATGATCCCTTCACAACCTGTTGCACAATCTCAAAATGGTCAGCGTCAATGTAGAGAAAAACCAACCTACCAAAGGCTGAAGGACGCGGATAATGACATCTTTCCTGGTGTCGACCTAGCCACAGGTTGAAGGCGTTGAGTATCAGAATCAGCTCAAACAGGGTGAGGTACTTGCCACCTGCAGTAAAGGAATGTCAGAATCATGAGGTGGCAAACTTCTTGAATTGATTAATAACAGAGACGTACATTCTATTTGGTGAAAAATTGTGAATAATCAACCACCAGATATCAGACAATGACCGCTGTGCCCGGGTGACTTACAAACTGTCGGGAGTTGGAACAAGATGAGTACTGCAATGTAATGGTGAAGATATGCCATCCATTAACATACCAGCTAAATAAGATTTTTGTCAGCGGAGAATCCATAGGATCCAAACAGGGTAAAACACACATTCTGTGAACATACAATGAATACAAGGGATGCCTTTGCTAGGATCCTTAATGATTGAAAAATACTCACATGCTAGAGGGAAAGAGCCAATCAGAATGATCGACACATGAAGTTTGTCGCATTATGAGGGGGCCAGATGACTCACATTCTTCAAAGGGCATGACAGCCAAGATGAGTGAACATGGATTGATAAAGGATGGGCACTCAACAGACTGTGCATTTTATGAGTGATGCTGACTTAAAATGTCTTATGGAATAGAAGACACTTACTTCAGGCTACGAAAATGAGCGAACATCATTATATGCAGTAATGGTATTTTAATATGAGACATGATCAAGACACATACCACCTGCCACAAAAACCAACAGCAGCAAGGCATCAAGATCATCAGCATAGACTGAGGAGGAGAAATTATCAAGACACTTACCCTCTGTCAGGCAAGCAGCAGCAAGACATCAGGGTCATCAATATGGGTTAAGGAGGAGAAATCGTCAAGGCACTTACTTCCTGTCAACAAGCAAGCAGCAGCAAGGCATCAGGATCATCATCAGAAGAGAAACAATCGAGGCACTTGCTTCCTGTCAACAAGCAAGCAGTAGCAAGGCAACATGATCATCAGCATGGTTACAGGAGGAGGAATTATCGAGGCACTTACTTCCTGTCGACAGGCCAGCAGCGGCAAGGCATCAGCACCATCAGCATAGTTAAAGGAATAGGAATTGTCGAGGCGCTTACTTCCTGTCAACGGGCAAGCAACAGCAAGGCATCAGGATCATCAGCATGGGCCGAGGAGGAAAATTGTCGAGGCACTGACCCTCTGTCAACAGGCAAGCAGCAGCAAGGTATCAGGATCACCATCAGAGGAGAAATTATCGAGGCACTCACGCTCTGTCAGCAGGCAAGCAGCAGCAAGGCATCAGGACCATCAGTAGGGGTCGAGGAGGAGCAATCATCAAGGCGCTTACCCACTGTCAACAGGCAAGTAGCAGCAAGGCATCAGGATCATCATGAGAGGAGAAATCATTGAGGCACGCACACTCTGTCAACAGGCAAGCAGCAGCAAGGCATCAGGACCATTATAAGAGAAATAGTCGAGGCACTTACCCGCTGTCAACAGGCAAGCAGCAGCAAGGCATCAGAATCATCAGAAGAGGAAAAATCGTAGAGCACTTACCCACTGTCAACAGGCAAGCAGCAGAAAGGCATCAGGATCATCAGAAGAGGATAAATCGTCGAGGCACTTACCCACTGTCAACAGGCAAGCAGCAGCAAGGCATTAGGATCATCATCAGAAGAGAAATTATCGAGGCACTTACACTCTGTCAACAGGAAAGCAGCAGCAAGACATCAGGATCATTAGGATGGTTAGAGGAGGATAAATCGTCGAGGCACTTACCCACTGTCAACAGGCAAGCAGCAGAAAGGCATCAGGATCATCATCAGAAGAGAAATCGTCGAGACACTTACACTCTGTCAACAGGCAAGCAACAGCAAGGCATCAGGATCATCATAAGAGGAGAAATTGCCGAGGCACTTACCTTCTATCAACAGGCGAGCAACAGCAAGGCATCAGCATTGTCCATACTGTTTTCGAACGGAAACCACAATCTTACCGGCTATTATAAAAATACAACTATACAATGAAGGAAAAAATCAGAATGTCTACATTGCTAGCAGCACGATACTTACCATCCATGAGCACCACCACCAATGCACCGTCATATTGAATCATCCTTTTCTGACCTTGAGATGTGGAAAACACTTAGCTATGTCAAACTGGTAGATTTCATGATTGATTGACAACGACAAAAATTGCCCATGTGCACGATCAACGAGTGTTCTAGATGATGTTGGAACAAAAATATATGACTTGCAACTCTGCGACTCACTCAACGGCACACTTCATACAAAGTTCCAGATCTGATTGTCGGGTTGACACCAAGCGCAATACTTCATTGTCCAACACAAGAGTGGTGCGTTCGAGGAGTGTATCACAGTTTGTACCCGGCCTGTTCATATCTTGGATGACCCATGTCAACTCTGACACTGGACACATCAATCTGAAAGACTTACTCTCCAAGCGTACATAGCACTGGGGACGTACACGGTTTCGTGGGTCGCACAACCGATCCCAGACACCTGTATTTATGAATACTTCTTCGACACGCTGGGCAATCCTCCCTAAGCGTTCTTCTTTCGCTAACCCTTTTAGTTGTTTCTTGATTTCTCCAAATGCTACTGGACGCAGAGCTTCGAACTTGGTAAATACCGCGATCACAGGGGCTGAAATAGATAATTGAATCAGAGTAACTTACGAGACACTAGAATTGCATCCTTACTGTACCCAGTGTCACACTCAGAGAAGAATTTCTCCTCCGATCGCTGGAATGTTCGATACAGGTCGTCCATTGGAATACAGTACCTGTGTGGCAACGGTTGACAAGCGCGGAACGTCAGGAGGGAGTCACTTACCAGATAACATGGATTCGCTCCTCCAATTTCTTTGCGTTTGTGTGATCTGAGATAAATTTCTTCATGCTGTCGAATTCTTCTGGAGAGCCCGCTTCGAAGCCGCACAAATCGTGAAAGACGAAACCGGGATTGCTTTTGAACACCATCCCGTTTGTGATGTCGTGATTTCCACGCTGAGCGTCCGTCAGCACATGTATGTCCACAGGGCAAATGGCGCACACACCCTGATCGAGGATTTTATAACGGCAGCATCGATCTACCCACAACTGATCAGCGATAGACACATGCATGGCATAGATGATCGTCCGCACCTTATTTCCTTTGGTATCATAAATCTCTGGGTCCTCCGTGGTGTTGGAGACCTTCTGAAGAATGGTCGTTTTGCCTGCGTTTGCTCTCCCTATGATCAGAACTCGAAAGCGTCCAATTTTCTCTCTGAGGTCCGATTGGGCATCAATGGTTGTCATCGGGAGATCTTGATGTGCGTTCTACAGCAGAGGTGGTTCGTTTATAAAGTTATGTAGATGAACGAGATCGCAGCGAGGTATGACAGTGAATGATCACGAAGCCAGGGCTATGACACACGGCGTCTATCTCCCTGAATTAGGCAATCGATTCTAACCTCGCCCCGACATGAAGTTGCAACTATTCGATGGTTCGTACAATAAAGCACAAAGATTACACAACAAACGACGCCAAATTATAAGACCGTTGATACATATATGAACTACAATAAATAATCAGCATACGATGGAAATGACAGAATTCCCTTTCCCCCACCCGTCTAGCTGAAAAAGCAGTGATATCCGAAATCTCCGTAGATGAGGGTGAACTCGATTTCCCAAGTGATTGATCCTTGAGATGTCTGTTGGCAGACAAGAGCATGTCAGGGTATGTGACTACCACCTCTGCGATGGTGACGTCCAGTGGTGCTTGACAGGTTCTGCACGTATGAAGTTCCTCCCCTGGGAGATGGTGGTTCTGGGTACAAACTAAGGCGTGACGGACAGTGAGTGTTACGCTTATTGTCTGACCTTGGATGTCGGCCACGGTGCTGGGGGAAAGACCGATGTGGTAGGCCGCGGTAGTCTGTAGATTCATAGATAGCTTGGGGCAGGTTTGGTACATGTTCTCAGATGAGCACTTCCCATCACAATGTAGAAAGGTGCATAAAGATATGCGATGGTCAAGTATCAGCAAAGACGTACTGGCCACCAAACGGAGAGCTGGCGTGCGTCTTGCTGGATTACGACAAAATCCGCTCCAAGAATCCAAGAATCCGGACTCCTGAGCGGAATGGACAAAGCTTCTTGCGACCTCAAAAGTTGTCGTAGAATCCGATTATGTGCGCCACCGTTTAACTGTGTCCTCCTTCGACTCCTTCCGCCCTGGTACCCACTGTGATGAATGATATCGTTCAGGCTAACTCCTCGTCGGTGCATCGCGAGCTCCCTGTTGTATCTCGACGGGTATATTGAGATCATACAGCGTCGATAATCGTGAGGTAAGTGATGAACTACACAACCCTGAACCTGGAACGTGCAAAATAGTATGCTTTGGCAGGGATACAGTAAGTGTGAGGACTTGCCGTGGGCGCCAAAACAGGCCAAGATTCATTGGTTTGTTGTGACTCTGTGCCTTGGGTCCAGCTATTTCGAGGGACGTCGACAGAATTGCAGGACATATGGCTGGATGCTGGGTGCATGGTATCGGCGCGATCATCTCTACTACTCTCTGCTGGTGTCAAACATCCTTTTTGGTGGGCGATGGCCTATACCAATTTCGCGGATATCCAACGCCATGGCCAATAAAGCGAGCGAAGTGACTGCTATATGCGTCTGTAGCCCTCTGCGAACAGTACGTAGACCAATTTACTGCAGCAGTTGGAGAGGATGAAAGTGTGCGTGCTGAATTGGAATGGATAGAAGCACACCAGTTCAAAGATCGTTAGAGTGCTCATTCACTATATGTCGACGTCAATCCTGGGTGCCTGGTGTAGTGAAAGGACTAGGATAATTGAATTTGAACCTCTTTGACCTCTGGTTCCTGACGCGCATGGGCTTACTGCACACACTGACGTCATCAGATTATTGTTCCCAGGATTTCAATTTGGCCGACTTATACTCTGCGGCTTCGCCTCTGACCCGGTTGTCGGTTGATTGTCGAACATAAGGCGTCCCGTGGGCCACAGCATGCGTTATATTCGACAAACTGGCTCTCGCTGTTGGTGGTGGATCTAACAACGCTGTCCCTGTATTTTGTTTACTGTGGAAGTAACCCAACTCACAACCCCTCGCCCCAACACTTGCTTTCGACTCATTTCATTCTGCGGGAAACTGTTCAACACACCTTCGCGTTAACGCGCGTCCAGAGTGTACTCGATAGCGGAACGAGCGAGGTGGATGTTTTTTCAAGTCGCCTTCTATCTAGTAGTGTTCTCGTCCCTCACCCATGTCACCAAACTTACAACTGTTGATAGCCCCGGGAATAAAATACGAAGACACCTCTAGCATGGCCGCTTTCGTCAGAGCATTTCTGGACGTGTACATCTAAAGTAGAGGTGCCCAGCACCAACGAACTGTTCGAATCAGCTCCGAACCTCACGAAAGTGTTCACAGGCGGTAAGCTACCTCTCGAGAGTATTGCTGGAGTGCCTGATGAAGCGCGTATATCCTCTTCTAATGTCCAAAATATAAGGGACGACACACATATCCAGCCCTCTAGCGCACCCTCGGTCTATACGCGGCCAATCTCCCGCTAGTCTTCATTCAGAGCATCTGTCCATCAGTACCGCAGACGCATGCGTATCTCATCAAATTTGTGACAGCTGACGCATGCGCTCAGTCCAAGAACAAACCATATTTCTCATCCCTCATCTATGGGATATTGTTAATCCCCGGGCCACTCTCTCGAACGTAACACAACACAACACACCGACGCCTTGTCTATAATCACAGTCAAAGTGCTCAAGCTTCCCCCACCGGTCTCGCACCTCCTGGGAGGCACCTGCGGCCATCCTGACTGGTGCGTTGCTATTGGTTTTGTTGTTACGAATACGACTGAAGGTGTCACGCTGTCCGCAGATGCCATATATGAAGATCTGAAATCAGCCCTAGCATGTGCCGATAATGAACCTGTCAAAGTTAAGAGCACGTTAAAATGAGTGTTGAGTGTTAGACTGACTGACTTCTGATCGTACAGATGCCCTACTCGTCGAACTCGAGTGTAGGCATCGTTGCTGTGGGGATGATCTTGCGTCAGTGAACGTGTGGTGGGCCGTAGCGAAGTTTAGTGAATGCGGTATGCTCAAGGTCTTTCCAGGTACGGGGGAACACCCGTGCCATGTAACTTGTCAAGAAGTTCGATTTCCACAGGCTCGATTTCCACAGGCTCGATTCAGTTATTGTTGATTAGCTGTCATTTTCTACACCTCAGGACTCTATTCTTACGTATGCCGAACCTCTTCATCCTCCTGCACAGCACGTTACATGTTCAGAAACATCCGACTCGACGACTCCTCGCTGACCTGAGGGAACGAGCTTTGAAAATCACATGGAGGGACTCGAAGAACGTAAGCGGATCGTTATACCTCACTGTTTGCTAATGATAACCATTCAATGCTCATGATTACTCTGACGTCTCAGTAGGAAGTCTACATAGTCAAATTTTAATGGACCAACACTTCAACATAACGAGTGGCGTAAATATCAGTCTTACGCAGGATAGAGTTCACTTATATGTGGCATACAACATCGGGTGGTATGTGCTCTTCACTAATCAAGATGTCCCTCCCGAAGCTCTCATTTGTTTTCTATCTCACTGCTCCAGATCCCGCGCACATTATTATACTCCTTTACGGTGATGCAATAACATTACAAGTGCGGAATATACTCGATCCAAGCTACTGTATCGTATATACCGGGAGGCAGCGATCGCAAGCTCAGTATCGTAAGGACAATCAGTGTAACCCGTGCAATAAAATATACGACAAAGCTGATTGCCCCAATAGCAAACATCTTCTTTTTACGATCCACATCGTTGTCGCCCAGCCACATGCCATACCCAACAGCAAGAAGAAAGATTACTGGCATACATGTCATCCCAACGCCATATGCACGTCATACTTTTCGTGCTTGAAACGAGTAATTCCCAACCAGATAATGTATCCTACCAAACAACATCCCACTGGAACATCCAATGAGAAGTGTGATGGCAACATGAGACTCACCGTGACCACCTAGAGATGGAGCACGACGAGAACGGACAGCCCAGGGGGAAATGAGAACCCGAATGCCCATAAGAGTCAGAAAGGGATAGACCAGAGGATCCAAACATGGATGTGACTTGCTAGATGCGGGATAAACAAAGCGATCTCAGGCAGGAATATTAATAACATACTCTTATGTTAAGTCGCCGGAACATGAAACCGACCTGGAACTTCCTTTGCAGCTTTACAAACACTAAAAAATTGGCGTGTAGCCCAGGTGATCATGAGTTCTGGGGCGATGATTGCCGGGACCATGAGTAATATGCGACGAGTAAGTTTAGCAACTTTCCCCTCGTTCATACCCGGAATGTTCGGATGGATTGCACCTATACTTCCCACATATCCTAGTTAGTAAAGTGGCCTTACCGTAATGTTCTGGCCACTTAATAAAGCCTTTGTACCTTCCTATGGAGCACCGGCGGTGCGCACCAGCAGTTTCCTTGTACTTAGAGTATTTTACTCTACAGTCTTTTTCCCACCGCTTGCGTCATCACCCTTTTGGGTAATATAGTAGCGCACAACTTCGCACGATGCCGCCACACTCGCGCTCATCATCGTTGACGACGAGCTCGTGTAAGGTGAGTTTTATTTTATTTTATTTTACATATATATCTCTCACTACAGGACTACATATAGTTACTTTACGAGGCTCCTACATTTGTACTCTGTGCATACAGGTACATCAACCGAAAATCAACAGAGTGCGTGGGAATCATCCTATATTCAATGTTCCACCACGCACCCTCACCTCCAAGCTGCCTATCCTCCCTCCTGCGTGTCCCCCATGACACTCAATGCTGTGGGCGGTGTATCATGGAAATGCTCTGTCCATGTGGGCGGCAAAAAGACCAGGACTTTGCGTACAGGAGTACTTCGCCAATGCCAAGATGATGCCCGTGAACTTTGCGCTTCCCTCCTCAAGAGTAAGTTCATTTCTCTGATTTTTACCATCTAATTTACTTCCATTGATAGTACTGTAGAACTCCCTCTTACAGAGCACGAGCGATTATTGACCTCTGAAACCCAGCAACGCGGCCCCAATTCATCCCCACCCACACTATCAGACGACTTCTCTTTTTACTCCATGGACATCGACTCCATGATTCCTCCTCCCGGTGAGGAAGGATTTTCTGTCAGTCATGCGGGAGATGAAGTAACGATCTACCAGGAACTAGAAGAACTTACAACATCAACAGCGAAGTAAGTCCAGTGTTTCTGTCACACTCACAAGTGCTCAAAACCACCCTTTCTTAGTAGACAGAGGCTGGATACCCGTGACCGTAGTGGCCGTATCGCCCTACTAGCATCAGACTGGGCCTCACAGTATGAGGTGCTCACAGACGCCCTTCTCAATTATATGCACAATCCTCTGGAGCCTTTGGAGCCTCCTTCCTCAGTCAATGAGACCAATCAGTTTACCATTGAGGTTGTTGATATCTTTGGTAAGGCCTTCTTGTTCAATCGAGCTTTTGCATCTCTAATGGAACCTCAGACCGACGTTTGCGCACATTCAAACATGTTTCCCCTTTCATCAATGTCTCATTACTCCGCTATGGCTGTATAGGCAGCTCACCCATTCGACTGACCGTCGCCATTACCATTCGCACGCTGGATGTGTACAGGCAAAGCCACCGAGTAACCCCGCGCTTCAGTATCCATGCGGAAGCAAAGATGCTATGTTTTCTCCATGGTGTAAGTTTCATGGCATCATGATCTCGCACTTGCTCTGATATTATGTTACATAAAATTAGGTATACTATCGCAGACACCTTGCCGAGCAGCTTCGCATCAGTTATGATGTATATCTCCAACTCCATCGGCGCATAGACCACCGCCTGGACAAGGTTCTAGGCCATGATTCGGATAACTGGCGGATGCTAAACTCGTGTCCCGCATTCCAGTACAAGCTGACAGATGAACCCCCTCTAGAATTTTCTATCCTGTGTGCTTGCGATGGCAATAATTCGGCCAAATTGGTCGATCCTGCCATACGCGGTGGTCAGGAACGCTTGGACACTCGAATAGGAACATCATCAATATGGCTAAATGAATCGTACGTTGATGCGTTCAAAGATGAAGTCCGTTCAGCTCGCGCACGCCAAGCAAGAGACCAGTGCCCTGCACGAGACCCTGACGATCCATGGGTTGATGAGCCTGATTCTGTTGATTCTGCAGAGCTGCGTACTGTGTGTGTGGACCGTTGGCGCAATGCCGCACCCGAATCTCAGAAGAAAATGTTCGCAATATTCAAGAAATCCGGCATTTTCATTACCGTGTGCCGACATGGCTTCCTACTCACCATTTGTGACATGGTGCGAAGCGGCGAGCTGTATCTTAGTTCCTTCGCTTCCCATTTGATGTGCTGACTGTTAATATTCTGCAGAATGAAATACCCCATCGCTTCGGTTAAGAAGCTGATGGACGTTTTCGGGAGCAATATCTTGTATGGGTATGACATTAAATGTGCCTTCGAGAAGATCCTGCTGCGCAGCACACTTGGAGACAGTGCCAAGAGGCTCAACGTGCAAGGAGTTGTCCCCACTTTTCATGGACACGCCCATAATTGTCTCTGTCAGCTTCAGCACCACTCCAAGCACAAACTTGGTGCTGGGCTGGAAGATTTTGAAACGTGCGAACGAGTCTTCTCCGAGTCCAACGCGTTGGCTTCCGAAATACGCAATGCCACCGAGTTTCACCGACACCAAGCCCTCGACGAACACTTCCATTTTGCTGATACGGACAGGTATGCTGCATTATGTAAGTCCACCCTTTGTCCTCATCGAATGTTGAATGATCTAATCATAAATTTAGCTGACTTCATATTCAATAATTACGTCCAAGCCTTAACATCGATATCTACGACTACCACATTTCTTGCCAATTTTCACGCTTCAAATCCAACTCTCGATACTGACTTCGACGGCGACCTCGAAGACGAACATCTTTTCTTACAACGTCTTGCAACGAAGCAGGATGAATCCAGTGTTGAAATAGACTACGTAAAAGCACTAAACGAGTATGAAGAGGCGCAGTAAGCTCTCTTCGCTTCAGACATTCATCAGCTGACGAAAATTTTAAGGCTCGCATATGAACAGGCTCGCATACAGTTCGGTCAACTCGATTTACGTCCGAATTACTCTCCCAAGGATGCTGGCAATGTACGGCGGCGTCATACTCATGCTGCGACCAAACGTGATCAGAAGGTTGATGTTGTCGTTGATTACGAGCGGCAGATGGCCCTGGACACACGATGGGGTCCGGATCATCCTGAGCATGTGAAAGCCCAGTCGCGCATCACCAACCATCTTTATCACAAGGCTGTCGACGATGTCGAACGGCTTGTTGTCATGCGACTTCTCGAATTGACCAAGCTCCAGATGAGCGGTCTAGGTACGCGATCTAATACTGTTTTATTTATTTATTTATTTCTAATTGCTGTCCATAAGGATACAAACTTCGTACTCAGATATCAACCGCTCTCAAGAGTCGAGCCACTGCGATTCGAAATGCGCTAACTCGTTATAATAAGTACGCAAGCCAGCTGAACCCTCCTCGCCCCCCATTACAGTGGGAACAAATAGTCGACTACTCATTCTTAGCAGAATTTGACCTGCTCCGCAAAACAGGTACTGAGATCCAAACGAAGCGCTGGGCCAATCCCTCTTACCGACATGCTTCCACGCAACACCTTGCGCACCAGCGAGCTAAGGAAGAGATCCGCAGGCTGAATGTTGAGGTTGGGCGGTTGTGCACAAAGATTCGGGACGACGCATTGGATTATCCGCGAGCCATTGCGCAACTTGAGCTGGACAATCCACCGCTTGCAGCCCATTTACAGCGTCGGTGGCAATGGCTGCGGTCAGCTAACGGACAACACCTTTGGCGTATTGATCAGATTCTACGGCTCCCTGGATACAGCGGTCCCATGTCTCCTGGCACTCATGAAGGTCGGCAGTGTGAGGTTACATCTGCACTCGAAGGTGCACAACATGGGCTGGCAGATGAAGCAGACGAAGGCGAAGGAGATGAAGATGCATTAAGCCGGCAGCTGCAGGACGTTCATACTTACATGGAAGGACTCGATCATCATCGCGTTGACTTGGAACTTGCAGAGTAGTTGTACTTCTCTGCCATTAGACTACTTGCTGTATTTTGTCACTGTTGAATTTCATGAGTTTGCTGTTCATTCTCACTATGATACCAAGCGGCGGTGCATTCAAGGAATGTCATTTAATTTGTGGTCATTTGACCGTCATCAACGACTCCGAGCCCATGTTGTGTGTTTCAAGTTGTGATAGGAGAAATTTGAATACTGCTCTACTATTTAACGACGCTAGAATTTTAGATGGTGCAAAACATGGTATTCATTGTGCTATAATGTTTAACTGTGTGAGATACTCGATATAATTGTTATATTAAATGGTTGAAACGTTGAAGAGTTGAACGTTGAATTTGAATGCAATGAAATGTGGTTGCAGCAGTGTTCATTACGTCGCATTTCGAAGTACATAATTACTATTGAGTGAGCCTCACTTTCACCCACCCACCATGTCGAAGTCAAGTATTCCTCATTGGAAAGCCACTTTGCTGCATAGATCCCCTACTGTCAATGGCTTCGATGAATTCAAAGCTCTCATTCAGCGTCCTCAAGTTCTCAATGGTATTGCTGGATGTGAAGATCGGTGGGAATCAGCGCTGTTGTCTTTACTGACACATGGGCTCCACAACGATGGCAGCCATCTCGACCATGACAACGGCTTCTACCAATTGACTTCGGATCACTACCGCACTGGTGTCTCAAAGACTCAGCCAAGTCTAACACAGGAGAAGATTGGTAATTGGCATTCTCGAACTTTACACACCGAGCACATTTTGCATTGTATATTTGATCTGGTAAGTCCTTTCAATTTCTGAATCATCAAACACGCTCATAGCACATGTAGTGCACCGTTCTAGACAGGTTGACAGGTGGATCTACCATTGTATTGCATCACCCTGGTGCTATGTCTCCAAACATGAACATTGCGCCTGAAACGCTCAAAGCTAACGTATACATCAACCCTAAAGTCCTTGAAGAGCACCATGAGCTCCATGCAGTGGTTGCTCAGATCACCCAACTCTTTCTTTCCGACTATGCTACTCCGCTCGCAAATGCATTTGCAGACACCTGCACTCGGCACAAGTGGGGTAATTCAACGATGGCTCAGACCCCTACAAAGGGAAAGGCCCGAACAGAAGACCCCATCATGCCCCTCATTCCCCGCCCAATTGCGCCAACCTCTGCACACTTCATCTTTCCTGGTCGTCCTGCAGGCTCCCTGGAACGGCTGTTGAGTTCCAGTGATTATGTCTTGTCACACGCACCATCCTTCGATAACGATACTATCAAATGGAAGCCGCATCAAATTGGTTTGGTGCAAGGTCAAAGGGATGAAATTGGTTTGGTGCAAGGTCGAAGGGATGTGCCTGCTGCCAGGGTTGGAGGTGCGCGGGTTAGGGGTGTGCACAAGGTACTTTTACATTTGTATTCAACCAATATGGCCTAATTTCTCACCTAGGGTACTTCAACCGCTATGACACATACTGATGATGAGAGCTCAAAGTCATCACAGTTGTCACGCACCATCACTGTCTACTCGACTTCTAGTAGCGAGTCTGACTCCCAACGCCCTCATTCACATACAAGATACCCCCCGTAATGCCAATCTCTGCCCTCCCATTGAAGGGGATTTTTTCATCTACTACGTCGCCTACGCAGACCCCTCCTCGCTTTATCGCAGAGCCTCTCTATGCTGATGTGTCCGCAATCATCCCATTTGGGGATGAAACAGAGGCAGTGTTGGAGAACCTTGGTTACCCGGACAATTTTCACAACATTTGCATTTCGATCTGTCAGAACTACCTTGCGAAGCGATGGGTTACAGTATTGCAGCAGGACACTAACATCTCTTTGGACCATGCCGATACCATCGGACAAGCTATGTTGAAAGATCGTAATGTACAGCTTCCATAGTTTGGTTTGTATATTGCCACTCGTCATGTATCTTACATTTAAATGGCAGAATAACCGTTGTTTTCTCAGTTTTAGTTTTTGCACTTGCGCATCAGCCTTCCCTCAATGGCATTTCCAACAAGCCGCTCACACAACCCTCGCCGATTTATTGCTCGAACACGTGGTCCATACATCAAAGTATCGAAGGAAGTCCGCCAACAACTGACTGAACGGCGATGCACCAAACAACTTGACGAGGACCAGGAGATTCAAGCTGTCCTGAACTATATGAACTCAAAGGCTACCGATTTGGCTTGCAAATTCAAGCAGCCTCATCGCCGTTACCTCGAGCGTTTCACCCTTGGTTCTGTAGTTCACCACCGCAAGCGCAACAAAACCAGTGCATGGCATGCATTTATGCATTTCCAGGGCATCAGAACCAATGCCAGTAAGTCAATCTACCAACCATGTATATTCATTGCTAACGACTTATATTCTAGACAAAGACATGCATGAGAGGTCCAACATTGCAGATTTTGTCAAGGAAACTACTGAGTACCATCAGCTTACCGCTGAGCAAAAGACCAAGCTCATTTTGGACTTCGATGAAGTCAAAAAGGGTGCTCGAGATCGCCCGCCGAATATAACCGCTCGTTCTTGTGCTACTGAATGTGCTCGTAGCTTCCAGTACGTGAAAGAAGAGGTGGGTGATATCGATGTTTTTTAAGGTTCAGTGTTTATTGACCGTGAATTTTGGGGCCTAGTTTGAAGCTCTGAAACAACGTGTTGGCGTAGAAGCCATTGTCGTGATGGTTCAAGGCATTTCCAATTTTTCTATGGCACCAAAAGCCTTCTTCACAAGTTCGGCAGCAGAACAATTTGTTCGGTTGTACTTACGCAAGGACGTCGCCCAATTAGCGACAGATTTCGAGAGTACCATTCTAGCCAATGGCCTCGTTTTAAGTAAGTAATCATTCTCATTCATTTCAATTTATTTTTTTGACGTGAATCTAGACTCTGCCACTAATCATCGGGAGCGTGTCATGAATGCCAAGGCTGCTATCAGAACAGGTCTCCGCTTGTCGCTATGTAAGTTTTCCCTTCCACAATTTATACAGATGGCTGATATATTGCAGGCGAGGTCACAAACAATCCATCTGCCTCAATGGAGTTCACGAAGTACGAGAAGCTCGTTTCTACCTACTTCGTCAAGCTTGTGGGGTGGAACCACCCCCAATGGGCAAACCCTTCGGACTTAAAGGGTGGTATCAAGAGCCTTGAAAACGTGGTTGAGGCAATCAGACTTCGCCATTGCCGTTTTGTGGTGATTGACCAAGAAGAAGTTAAAGAGCGTGCACGGCGCATAAAAAATGGGGAGACATTAACTCCCGAGCTCGAGCCACCCGTACCGCTTGAACCACCTCCTTCTAATACAGTAGCTCCCCCTACTCATGCTCATACACCCCCCCATGCTACAACAGCTGATATATCTCCATTATCATACCCTGTCCCTGATAATAGTCAGCCTGATTTCACTACTCCAGATGACAATGCAGCCTCAGCGCCATCTTCTTTGGCGAACTTGCCTCACAATGTCCAACCAGCCCCGCTGCACAGCGATGACGACGCTGAGCCCGCCCGCAGCTCAATTACAGATGATATGGTGGACCCGGAGCTTCGTGCTCTTGATCAAGGTCTGTAAATCATTATTTATATTTAATACAGTCATGCTGACGTGCCCTGGTTCATTAGCGCTCCACTCAGACACTCAAACTACCCTGGAAACGAACCCATCACAGGCGCACACTATTACTCCCATGCTTACACCCCTCAATGATGAGGTCACTCCTGCATCGACCCTCGGGAAGAGAACTGCCGCTGATGTACCACTAACTGAAACACACCGTCCCAAACGCTCTCGAAAGCTCACAGAGAAAGCTCAGTTGGAGCTGGAGTCGAGGAATGAAACAGACCATCGACGGTCAAAAAAAAGGAATGCGCACACTGAGTCCAATAGGGAAGACTTGTAGTCTGTCGATAGTTGTTACTAGATACAAGAATATATGTCCTTCCTCACTGGGAGGAGGAATCATGGAGTCGGTGTCCGTTTAATTTAAAGTAAGGAGAGAAGTCGTCTGATAGTGGGGGTGGCAATGAATTGGGGCTGCATTGCTGGGTTTCAGAGGTCGATAATCGCTTGCGCACTGTCAAAGGGAGTTCACAGTACAATCAATGGACGTATATTAGACAACAGAAATTAGAGAGATGGACTTACTCTTGAGGAGGGATGCGCGAAGTTTCTGTATGCAGAGTCCTGGTGTAGGAAAATATCTGGCTGCAGCCCTGCAGAGCATCATTTCCCCATTCTAGTCAATACCTACACTTACAGTCCGAAGTCATTCCGAAGGGTCGCGAACAGTTCCGGATAGTTGCGGTCAGTTACGCACCTTCGCGCATCGTTGCGGTGGCTCTGCATACTGGGTCACGGTCCGCATCACTCCGCATAACCGTACCGGGCCCTCGCATCGTCCTCCCATGTCCTGTCCACGTCCGTCCAACCCCACTGGTGCGTTATTAGTCCTTACCTGTTGTCTATTGATCGTTTGCAGGCTGTTTTACATACTTTTCCCATGCATGAGGCCAGCTTAGCGCTATTACATCTTATAACACTCCGGACTCGCTTGTACATATGCGGTCGCCTGCACAGTCCCGGATTCGTACGGACTCACATAAATACTTGCCCAGGACTCATAACTACTCACTTTTCTACATTCCCTTCCTTTGAGTCGGTGTTGCAGGAGTCACTAGCTTAGTCTACCTCGTTCTTTGTTCTTGCGCAATCGATTGCAGTTCTCCCTATCTCGCGCTTGACCTCTACACTCCTTTGAGTGTCCGACTCTTGCTAGTTATACCTAGAAACCTCGTCGCATAAGAATTCCGGAACAGATCCCGGTAAATCTTCGCATCACAACGCTTATACCTGGTACCCTTACCCATCATACCTGTCACCCGCTACCTGGTACTTGGACTCGTATACCTGGTTCCCTTCTAGTTATATCCGCGCTCTCTTACTTCGCGTCCGCACCGCACTCACCTCGCAACTCATCCGCATACCCGCATCTCGCATCTTCGCCGCATAGCTTGCGGAGTCCGTCGCATAGATCGTAATACCCAGCCGCACTTGTCCCTTCGCTCTTACTTGAGGAACTGCTCTCAGAGCTATCCCTTTGGGTCGACTACTACTCTCGCACCTAACAGGATCGACACGCTATCACTATAGCGCGCTTCTACGATTTCTCCCACACCGGTCTTTTTGCCGCCCGCATGAACAGGGCATTTCTGTGATACACCACCCACAGCATTGAGTGTCATGGGGGACAGGAGGGAGGATAGGCAGCTTGGAGGTGAGGGTGCGTGGTGGAACATTGAATATATATGGCGGTCCAAACGCAACTTAATTAAATCACGTGCACGCACAATTTTCACGCACGCACACACAAATCGTGCGCACACAAGCAAAAAAATTCGCGCGCAGAGATTTCATGTGACACTGTTGATATTTTGACAGAGTCAAAGGTATAATAAGCTATTGGGTAAAGACAATCTGGAGTTGGTTGTATGTATATGAGTCTGAGTGTTTTGATTATGAGGTTATTGTAAAATTAGGAAAATGAATGAAAATTGATCAATGGCTCATTTCTTGTCCCAAGGGTTGTGCTTGGTTTGACGAGCATGTTGAATGCTGAACGGGCCGACGAGAATCGAGGGGTGCTGCAAAATGTCTGCAGACCCTGTGGACAGCCGTAAACGGTGTGTTATAGTCTGAAGGGTGAAAGCTGCAATAAATGCCTATAATCCCACAACATGTGGGTGTCTGTTATCTAACTCACCGCGCTGCGCAAAATGTTATAACGGACTGCAGGAACACCAGGAACCGAAGGAATGTCAATCGTGTCCACAAGCTGCAGTTCAGGAGTCTGACTCGGCATCCTAGAAGGTACTTCCTTCTCCTTGCCTTTACCTTTTTGCTTGCCCTTTTCTTCTTTGGTGTTTTCTCACCAATATCTTCTGAAGACGGTTTTGGAAGTGCGTATCCTAACAGGTTCAAACTGGTGGCCAGTACAAGCTGTGAGGAGGTGTCATGAGGAGCACGAGATGGGATGAACAAGGTGAAGACACACGTGGGTCAATGAGAATGTCACATCGTAAATTTCACCTTTGGGTACTTGGACAGACTGGGTGGCAGGAGAAAGAGAAAGATCCGCGAGAAGAGACAACTACAACACAAGTTTAGTCCGCAACCCTCAGACTCAAGCTCAGCTTGCCGACAAAAAGCGAACCAGTCACGGCCTAAGACAACCATGGCCGGCAAGGTGTCACGAAGCGCGAACGGAAAATCGGTAGAGAACTGAACGTCTCCTTCGAGCCAAGTTGCAAGTGCCCAAAACACACCCTCACGAGAACGAGCAAGCGCATCCGAATTCAAAAAGGACATAAAAGTAGTGAATCCACAGAAGAGGGGTTCCACGTAACAGATACGTTTACATCCTCAACCATAAACGACATGATGTGAATAGAGAATCAGCAGCAAGAGGCAGCAGATCTGAGACGTGGGAAAGAACTATACTGCACCGCCACTCTGAATCCTCGGTTCTTTTCGGGTCCACAAATACCCAGCTACCTAAAGGTAGCGGGAATACCATCTTATGTTGCTCGAAATGTATTTTAAACACTTTGTATACTCATTATTGATCAATATTTAAACGTCCATCTGCATAGTACAGGCTCTATAGTTGTGAAATTTGCCTCTCACCACATTTACAGCGCTTGTCCTCCATGTTGAACATACTGCTCAGGGCTGCATCAACTAGTGGTATGCATTTTAACGGTGATCTCAATGATGGTTTTCAGACGCTGTGTGATGTGTTGTCTCAGCGTGTCAAGCCTGGTCCCCACCTTGTCGAGCCCTATGCAGCCTTTGTAAGTACCATCTCAAGTTTCTATCCCCCAAGGATAGGAAATGTCAACCGCTGGGTATTAGGAACTTTTTCAATACAGTGTCACATGAAGTCTCTGCGCGCGAATTTTTTTGCTTGTGTGCGCACGATTTGTGTGTGCATGCGTGAAAATTGTGCGTGCACGTGATTTAATTAAGTTGCGTTTGGACCGCCATAGAATATAGGATGATTCCCACGCACTCTGTTGATTTTCGGTTGATGTACCTGTATGCACAGAGTACGAACGTAGGAGCCTCGTAAAGTAACTATATGTAGTCCTGTAGTGAGAGATATATATGTAAAATAAAATAAAATCAAACTCACCTTACACGAGCTCGTCGTCAACGATGATGAGCGCGAGTGTGGCGGCATCGTGCGAAGTTGTGCGCTACTATATTACCCAAAAGGGTGATGACGCAAGCGGTGGGAAAAAGACTGTAGAGTAAAATACTCTAAGTACAAGGAAACTGCTGGTGCGCACCGCCGGTGCTCCATAGGAAGGTACAAAGGCTTTATTAAGTGGCCAGAACATTACGGTAAGGCCACTTTACTAACTAGGATATGTGGGAAGTATAGGTGATGGATTGCCGTCCATGTGCATGCGAATATAGTCAAGCAACAGCTCCAGATGATGTTCCACAAGGATCTGGTGTAACTGTAAGATGGAGTGTTGCTAACATCGAATGTGGGGATGCTGGTGCTGTTGAAGCTTGGCAGTGAGCCGCAGACAAACGAGGCGGACAACAGGATAGATGCTAATGGTAGGAGGGTCATTGTGAAGTTGAGATCACAAGTCTGTTCATTATGCTCTATTTAAGGGCGTAGCCGCGTGTATCAATACATTGGCTGAAACACCACGTTTCAGCGCTAGCGCTATACCATGGGCGTCAATGGCACAGGGAATTTAGTTATGATGCTGTCATACATGTCATTTGTGGAAATATCACAGTGCAAAGTCCGCTTGGATCTTATCATCACACTTCACTGGATCCGACTGAGTGATGATGGTGGAGGAGAGAAGCGACAGCATGAGTACTGTGGGTAGTACCTATAAGTATGTGGCGCTCAGCCGTTAGATACCACACACGCACTCGCACTGCACAATCAAGCGCAAGGCTGGTACTACGAGCGCAGCCACGGACGTGACTAGAGTCAAGCTCGAATGTGGCATATTTGACTGGAGGTACAAGTCAAGGCCCGAAGATGTGCCCTAGTAGTCCCAAATAAAAGGCCGATGAGTCCAATGCCCTTTCTCTACGAGTAATATAACATTTGACATTTTGTACCGGGACATGTGATGGCCCAGAAGGACGAGTACGAGCTGGAGGTACGAGTATAAGACGTGAGCTAGAAATAAGTGAGTGTGCATGTACATCCTATTCCACATTCTGGAAGGCGATCCATGCATCCTCGCTGTCGTCGGTAGGCACTACAGGCGTAGCATATGGTTAACACAGATAACCATCGAGGATCTGGGCGACTGACATACATAACAACCTTCCATTAGTTCATCAAACGTTGCCCGCGCGATATACAAGTAGAATGGCAGCCTGCTATGTTTGAACTTATCCGTACTCGCACCTATGATTCTGACAGTGATCCTAGAAGAACCAGTACTCTGTTAAAGCGATGCAGGGAAACTACAAATGTGGAATAAACTCGGTCCACGCTACTGTATCGTATACGCTAAGAGGCAGTGATCGTAAGCTCAGGATCATAAGTACAATTAGCGTAACTCGTGCAACAAAATATATGAAAGCTATGATGATTGCAGAAAATAACGCTATGATATTGTGAAGATAACTCATATTGCCATAGCCTACCCACAAGATTAACCCAACATCAAGAAAAAGAAGTACTGGCGCACATGCTATCCCAAGGGAAGCCGCACGCCATAACATATGTTCTGTGTGTATCTGAAACAAGTAATTCCAGCCCAGGCAATGTATCGCTCCAAACACCATCCCACTGAAACATCCAACAAGAAGTACAATCTTGTCATGATGCTCACCGTAGCCACCTAGAGATGGAACACGACGAAAACGGGCAGCACGGGGTGAAATGAATACCCTTATGCCCGTAAGACTGATAAAGGGATAGATGAAACTGTTAACACGGCCTAACCCAACACGATAAAGATCTGCATCCCTAGAATGCAGGCGAATCAGAGTAGTTTCAGGCAAAAATATAGACATACTCGTAGGTCAATAGGCGTGGCTGGTTTTCTGCCTTCCAATAAACAATATAAGGACATCTCACATCCTTGGGCTTCTTCCACCACAAGCTATATGCAACGCAGGTCAGAGCAGCTGCAGCCAGAGTGTCGATTTCAAGCAATGTTATGGGAAGGTTCTGGGCGTAACGGGCGACAAGCTGGACGAAGAACCACGCCAGCTGAAGAAGGGCGATGCCTTTGGATAGTCCATCACCCTTACCTCGATCTTCTATCTCTACCTGCGAGATGACAGGCATGTCGACAGATCCCGAACGAACGAACACCAGAAGTTCATCCGGATCAAGAGTGCCTCTTGGCTCGCCATCGACGTATAGCATGAACCCACCCATCCACGCGAAGAACCCGTGCGTCACTGTCCATCCTGTGAAGGCATCAGTTTCATGTTAGGTTCTGCCTGATTGAAGAGTCCGAGTATGTAACTGACCTGAATTTCCGCTTGAATTTGGGATGTCGCCAAGCAGTGCAGCTGCCAATTTGCTCTCCCATATAGCTTGACGGTCACGGAACTGGCCAAGTCGTACAGCAAATTCATCATTGAACTCCTTTGCAGTCGCACGAGCGCTGAAAAACTGCCGCGTGGCCCAGGTGATCATGAGTTCTGGAGCGATCAGCGCCATGATCATGATAAACAGGCGACGAGAGGTAATAGTCGCTCTGCCCTCGTCCCTACCCGGAATGTTCGTATGGACTGCACTCCATGTGCACGCAAATATAGTCAGGCCACAGCTCAAGAGAATGTCCCACAAGGTTCTGGTGTTGCAGGATGGACATTCACTGGCATCGAGAGTACGAGTATTGGTATCGTTGAGACTAGGCAGTGAAGCGCCGACAAATGGGACACATAAGAGAAGAGCGCAGAGTAGGAGGGTCATGGTGAAGTTGAGGGTATGGTCTGTTCGTTTTGCATCTTTAAGGGTGTGGCGGCGTGTATCAATGTATGCATAAACACACAAAAGCAAGCGCTGGGCGTTCGTGCCTCGAGTCAATGATCACGAATGGCGCAGGGGTTCTGGAGTGGTGATGTCGCCATACATGCACGTCGATGTGAAAGCCTGCCAACAGTGAGACATGCGACAGACAATTCATTTGGTCTGTGATCGCACCCTCATCGTGTAGAGAGGTCAGCATCGGGACTCTCCTGGGTCCATACGTGCTCTAGCACCTGGAGGAAGGACTATTCATGAAAGTGGCGAAAGCATGGGTTAGGTGAGGTTATCGAAGGGCTTCGGCCGCTTCGCTGATATTTCTTTCCCAGAAGTCACAGGTGAGCAAAGATTCATGTGCATCCATTGGGTAATGAAAGCACAATTCATCGAGAAACGTATCAGCAAAGAGGATCTGCATTCCTGGCGCTCTGAAGCTGAAAGCGTCAAGCGTAAGTTACCGTACGCGTCTGTCTACATGAAATTTCACATACACCTGGACCACCGGCAACACCCGAAAGAGCTTGGGTTGCATCGACTCAGTAGGGACTACAGCACAACACATGGTTGTGAAAACCACCCAGAGTCTAGCATACTCTCTACCCTAGACTTTCCATAGTGCTCACTCTCACAAACCACCTTCCACCTAGGTTCCAGTTTACTCTCCACGCGGCATGACATCAACCACTTAAGCTTAAGCTTCCCCCGCTGATATCCTACCCTTCGCCAAGCTTGGTCTACAGCAAGGGCGATGGCGATGTTCCAAACAACTCATCTGCCGTGTCGACGCCCACACTTGAATTCCTGGGGAGGCCACATGTTAGTGATGTGTGTTTGGGCACGGATGGAAGGAATGGTGGGCACTTGCATCACTGAAATTCACTTAGCTCGATATGACAATACTTAAATTACAATTTTAATCAATTCTGTTTGATCATGGCAGGGTAGTACAGCAGTCTATCAAACGCGTGTAATATTATCACCCTTTGATAAATTTTCTCCTTAATTCCGCACTTGGTATGCCATTATAAAGGTGTATCAAATAATAATCAGATGCCTAGGTTTCTACCATTCTTAGTATAAATGATTTCACGGTATCAATTCCTGCAGAAAAAACCTCGCCGGATAGTCTCATTAGATCTACAATGCCAGACAAACATAAAACTGCCCAAAGTTTATATCTCACTCGCAACGATGATCATGATTGCGGCGCCCGCACATAGACTATCACAAGCTATAACCATTATATGATCCTGAGGTACAGACACCTTCTAGGATGCAACACCATCTGCTCAAGTCCGCCATTGGGGCTAGGAGATATAATGCGGTGCAATGACTTAGATGGACCTTGCTACTACTTCAAGTTGCATGTTATCATAGTCTGTCTGTTTACATAGACCAGCCCTGCAATTGCGGTATACCCTATATATATGAATAGTACAAGTTGAAGTTACATTACTCAATTATTATCATAACGAACTAACCCAGACAGACCACCCAGCACGAACAAGCATCTGGAGGGCTAGTGCACCAGGTCTGTCGTGTCCACATAAAATCAATATACGAGGACGCGTCGCGCCGAGCTTCTTGTTTCAATTGAGGAGGATTGGCATCAGTCACTTCATGTCAGCCTCAATTGCCTTCGCCTTCGTGTCAGTGTACTCAAGCATGTGTAGTGCAGACGTCACCCAAGTTATCACCATGACAATTAGCCGGCGAAGAGTGCATGCAAAGGTTGGGTGCCTGTGTACTCGTTTTTACTACAAATATGAAGGGTCCAGATGAATGAACAAGCAAATAAACAAACAAAGAGTGCGAGTGAGAATAATTAGCATCAAAATTTGAATGCAGGCCCCTCATCCTCATCCTCAGAGTTGCTGCTATGATCCGAGTCATCTACATCACTGTCGCAATCTTCAATAATCTGGTCATCTTCATCTTCATCGTCATCCAGGTCTTCATCATATCCGGTTTCGTTCCGGCTCTCATCTCTGAAGTCGACATTGGCATTGTCGAGCCCCTCTGCGATGGCTTCATCAGGTTCATCATCATCTGGGACTTCCCTGTGATTAACACCAGTACTTCCACTCCCTGCTGTATGGTCAGGATGGACAATATTCAATGAGTCATATTGAACTTCATGACCGACACCTATCCCTGCGAAACGACAAAACATGTCTCTATCGGTGAAACTGTGCGAGTTATAGTGAGGATATGAGTATGAAGCAAGATGAATCTCACATGTTGACATAAAATGAAGCCCAGTCGTCAATCTTACCAGGCAATCTTGCAACAGAGGGACCATGTCTGAGAAGGTCATCCGTGCGATGGTCAGCGAAAGCAGGGATAAGGTGGCATGCCCTGATCACTAGTGATGGGTCAAGAAACCCGAAGGCAGCGGGTGAGTCGGGAATAAATCCAATTTTGGGGAGGCGGCCTTTTCAGAAGCCCCAATGGTACTGTGGCACCACACCAAACCATCGCACCCACAAAACCTCCATGGACTGAGGTGAGCGGTTATGGGCATTTGGGCCAACATGGAGAACTTTGATACAGAATGCGCCCAACACCCGCGCATACCAAAAAGGGTGAGTGCCCCCATCGTGTTCTCTCGACAACGTCATCACTGTAGAGCCATGTCCAGGTCTCAGCGTGTCTTGATCCCTACAGACATCGTATGTTGTGTAATTGATTTGGAAGCGTTTAGGTTGGAAAACACTGTTCAGATTGTTGATAAAGTGCACATCATTTCGTTCAGCATCAGTGAAGTCTCGTTCGTCGCCATCGTATTCTACACCCAGCAACCGGGAAAGGAGATGGTCTTTGATTTTCGGAATGAAGTCCTGTCAGGTGATATTATTGAATATGTCATCACACGAAAACATATCTTACCACAACAGCTGGGTCACCTCGATGCTGTTCAAGATAATGAGCTAAATTGATGATGATGCCTGGATAGCTTGATAAACAATGGTGAGCTTCCAGCGGTAGTAGGTTTCCAGCTGGTTGATTGTCGCTGGCACCGCCAGATTCTCG